>JAQFZX010000371.1:0-63819 GCA_034682405.1 Hydroisotoma schaefferi | reverse complement strand
AATACAAGCCGAATTCTAAAACTCAATTCACTGAGACTGGACTGAGTATTTATTTAGACTCTTTACTTGGCAAGATCTCAAACTAAACTGACCCTATCCAAACTTTATTCACTTTCCATGACATCCTTACTGAAAAGCAGAAACAACCTGCCTGTCGCGTTAACGGACCCGAAAAGGGTCCTTAGCTCGCAACCGTTCGCAGGGGTCCTTTGCTTTTAGGGGAAAAAACTTTTTCAATAAACCATCCAACAAACCCTTATTTTTACTCGAATTACATCTACTGTTCAGGGTTTACATATCAATACTAATATAACAAATCACAACCGAACTACCCATACCCAAGAGAACTGACCCAATATGGCACAATAAATAACCCAAACTGAAATATGACCTGTCAATCAGTCTACCGTACCAGGCGAATCAATAGACCAATGACCACTGCTACTACATAATATATCATAAACGTGCTGTACTTCCGAGCAGAGAACAACAATAAACCTCAAAATTCATACCTCGACTCTACAACACTAAACTTATCCTCTCCTTGCACTTGCTAAAGGTGAACCGTCAGCGAAATGACCACGTCTTTCTCACTCACTGGAACATTAAATCTTAAATTGAAGGATCAAAATTTACACAGCGTGAAGAAAAGCTTCTTATTTCCCGTTATAAAAATGCTACTTGTCAGCTCAGCCAACCGAGAGGACCACACTGATAGAAATCGAAATCATATACACAAAAATTCAGTATAATATAAACTGACAAAAATGTATTGGATATTGGATCATTATCCCTTTTTCCTCAACCTCAACTTCCTTGGGGAAATTTTACAATCGGGGTTATAAACTTGAACCTTTTTTCCTCTTCAATCTTAACCATCCTATTCTCTCATAAACTCAGCCTAAACTTAGTATGGTTTAGCCAAAACTTTACCAAATATACGGTTAATTCGAGCTAAGAAGCTAACGGTCAGCCAGCAGTGATTCTTCTGTAATATCACGAAAGGTCTAAATGAAACTTATCCGTGTCTTAATCTTCCTACTGTAGAACAAGACTTATAGACTGGGTATAATTAACTCCATATGTTAGAACCAAATATAAATTAGGGTGTTCGACATGAATGTATAAGCAAAATTAAGCACTAGAATAAGCCACGCATAAATCCATTACCGAATTATCTATTCTAACGTAACGAGGCTGCATGATCAACTTCACGCACACAGTACGCATATACATACACAGTTAACAACTGGTAGTAGTTATCAGTTTATGACAAACATTATACTCCTCCGATGAAAATTACGAGACCAAAGTAGTAACAGGGTCATAATATCATCATGAAAATCAATAACCCCATTCAGCAATCTTATTCGACATCGACATAGAAATGATGTGTGAGAGAGACGCAGACTAGAACACAGAGGTCTTGTATATACCAATTTTTAACTACTGCCAACACATTAACCAAGAAGGGGGATTCATTCCGCTTATGGTTAGTCAAAGATAAAGTTTTACAGAGTCTGCCAACTAAAAACTCAACTTTTATACATTCAGTTCTCTATAATGTCCCCTACGGTTCACATATTAGTAGAAGCACAATATTTTACACTCACTTCATTCATACAATAACATCAACAAAGTGTAAAAAGTAATACATAACTCATACAGAATACAATATGCATACAACATACCAAAAAGTACACAGGCGAAATAAAATACGGAACTATGGATGGTACTTTACCAGCTAACTAACAAGAACGATCAACTTTAGAATAGTAGAGCTCGGCAAAAAGCGATGAGCATTGAACAGTGCGTGCGTACATTGCACTCTCTTCCTCGAACAACCCTGAAGGATGATGTGATAATGATTTTGAGTCGCCTATATACTTAGCTAAGCCAAACTAGCGTTCCCACAGACACATTCATGCACAACTCTTTTTTTGGCCTTTTCATTCTTTGCATGGGTTTTAAAGCCTGAGCTGAGTTAAATAAAACAGAGAATGACTTTACACTGAAATGAATACACACACGTACTTAACTGATACATACCTATGTAACCATAAATTTTCTAGATTATGAGTTCATCCGAAGCTTGCATGCTTCTTTTATCCTTTCCACTCGACAAACATTTGCAATTGAAATATGCCATTTATAAACTACTTCTTTGTAACATTTACATTGCATATTCAACGGAACTATCTTTCCAAGGATGTTTTGAACCTTGTTTCTTTTTCAAGGCGAGCTACGAGTGCAGCTTTAGATTAGGCATATGCCAAGCCAACTCTAATAAAGTCCTCAGATGCTTTAAAACAGAAATAGGGTTGAACTGTCTTATTTTTTATCCGCAATATTTAGCAAGGTCACATTGTCGCCTACTGCTATAATTCACACACCACTGGATATTTTATCCAGCTCATAAAACAGTTCGTTTTCTACCCAGCAGGAGACAATTAAGGGTCAAAGCCCACTGCAAATGCTTGACTAAAGATTGCCACAGTATACCTAAGGGTACAGCAGTTTCAGTTAAACCCTCTCACCACGCAGTCTGCTAATAACTAATTACCCGATATTTAATAGCTGATTTATTTTAATGTGCGATATTTGAGAAGAAATGTAAAATAGAAGGGAGAAAAAGACACTAACCAAATTAAAATAAAATAAACTTCAAACGTTACCTATTCTCTTATACAAAAGATCCGACCAAATGATTAAATGATGACGACGATCTTTGTAAAAAGATGAAATTTGACCACCATTGACCGAGAGTATCCTGCTTCGTGAGAATTGCTATAACTCACTCATAATTCTAATAATCTGAATCACCAAATAAAAAGTGGATAGTACTAAGTACTGAGGCAATAGTCGAGATGAGACGATGAGAGTCAACTACGTGATAAGCCAACTAGCAGCAGCACCAACTAAAGTCCTTCTCATTTACGAAGATCTGACGAGCCAGTAAATTATGTAAAATATAGGCTAATCATGAACACACACTGGTTTAACTTTGTACAGTAAGCAGTACTTAAAAACGGAGAAAACACTCCATGTATTTTAATTTAATTGAGCCTGCACTTTATCTTTATATTGCGTAATTCTAATTCATAAGCACACTTTATAGTGAAGAGTGAGTAGTCTAGTTTTTTTTGCAGATAATATCATATATTGAACACAATGTCAACTCTGACTTCAGATTATTAGATGAGCCGATGCGCGAAATCTTTATCGTGAAAAGTATACCGTAATTATATAAATAAAACAACCACTATAATTGCTTGATTTGTATAGAAATGTGTATCCCGAGTAAACGAATATAGATTAGTTAGCAAAAAGATCAGCCAGAAAATCCGACCGTAGGACTGATAGATAAATACTTTTCACACGATAAAAAAACTCATTCAGAATCTAAATTCACGGTACTGTCACCTTATCATGCAAACTCAAACATAAAAACTTTCCTGATTAGATAGTAGTGGCAATGGCCTACAAAATTTCCCATTCACACGCCCTAATTCAAATCCAACTCGTTCCCGAAATTAGTTTCGTAAACTCAATTATTACAAAGGCCCCAAAGCAGAGTTTAAAAGGACAGAGCTGGAGATGAGGCTGGCTGAATAAAGATTCCACGAGGAATGTGGAGACTTTGGGAGGACTGACTTCTTTAACCATAAGGGTGCATGCATAGCTTCCTAACCAGTTTCTTTATTATTATCACAAAACTAGTGCTGTATCCACGATATTCATCCAGCTCCTCCAGGATATTCCCTTTTCCCTACGCTGTGTTGTAATGCAATGTTATGTTTTGCCGTTGCCTTCAGATTTTGGTCGTATTCTTGAAGACGAGGGCATGCGGACACGCAGAAGCCCAGAAAACACAGATCGATCCCGGTCGTTCTCCTGAAGTTCTTTCCACACCTGGCTGCCCCTCAACTCAATCCATTCAGCACAAACTCACTTTCTTTTCCTGCGTACAATCTTACGCTTCTTTTTATCCTTATCGACAAAACCTTACAAGTACAATATAAACGCTGCTTCTGAATACAAGAGAGATTTCGAAGAACAATATTCCAAAAATATATTGCTCCACCGGGTATTAAGGAAATCCGATTACAATCTAGTCCAACACCGGATGCAATCTTGGAAAAATGCAACCCTTCCCATCGTGTCCTCTATGTCTTGAGAAATCTTTGCTGTATTAAATCTCTACGTAATTTACAATGAAGTAGAGATACAGGCACTGAACTCCACTTCCGGCAGCAATTTCACCTCACTATCCTCACTCTTGAAAATATTTCTCACACACAAATTCCAAAAAACTCTCCAAAATACAATTCTAGCAGCCCATCTTTGATTTTCCAATTTCCGTTCTGATGATTCAATATTGACAATGCACAAATTGCTCACACTCCCAAGTTAAAATGAACATCCTACTTCTCAGTTAAGTATCTATTAGCTCAAAATGAAAGACGAGGTCTAAAAACAACCTAACTTCAAAATTATCCTCGTCGTTTGTACTAGATAATTATATTTCTTGCAAGACTAAGGAATTTAAAGGAAATAGAAAATTACCAAGAGGATGGCTGAACACAGCAGATGAGTCGAGATGAACTCTGAACACTGATGTTCTCTTAGAAAGGGTAAAATGCGTGAAGACCAACCAAGAGTTCTAGGAGGATGGGATGGAATAGCGGTTCAACAACTGGGCTCGTGTGATGAGTCTTTCTACTCGTAGAATTATAACGATATAAAGGTGGATTTTTTTTTTATTTTTTAGCTGAAGCTGATGCGATGGGTCGGACGGAGTATTGCCCCCAAGAGCAAGAGTAGCAGCAGGACCAACAGAAAGAGGCACAATGCACGGAATACACATTGAAATGAAAACACAATGTTACGGATACAAATACATAAAATGTTGTAAGTAATCCTCTTGCACTAAAAGGACTGCTGTTGCTGCTGTTTTGGATTGTGGGATTGACTAGGGATTGTTGCGCTGATATTACTGAAAACCAATACTAGTCTAGGCCTATAGACGCCTGTGCCACTGCCATTGAAAATTGAAACAACTGAGGAACAAGTTTTTTTTAAATCATTTTGTTCAGTGATCCCTCAGGATAGATTTTTCTCCGAAACCCATGGATAGACCAAAATGCATATGAAAGATACTCCATACTTTAAAGGTTTCTATAAGCTGTTCTAGCAAGCGCATAATCACGTCCCCTTTTCTGCTCAATTCCTAGCCAAAGCTTCAACCTCGGAGATCGTGACGATGAGTATACGGTGCACTTTCAAAAGGATAGAATGGGATTGGGATAAGCAGAGCCAGTGTTTGCGTATATTACAGTCGTAAAAGAAGCATTCGTCTAGCTTCAGAGGAGAGGGGAGCTTTCCTCGATATGAACTGAACAACTAGTTGTAGTCTTATGGAGATGGGAGAGGACTACGATGAGCCGAAGAGTTAACCAAACCATCCTCCAACAGTTGAGGAAGAATCCAAAACAGACTTTAAATAGGAAGGGAAGGCAAACGTAGACCAGAATTTATACAGAACGGCCTACAAGCTTCATTTCTATTATTATTAAGCGCTGAAATAGACACTATTTTCTATACCACAGAGGGTAATATAGTTAGAGTCACTCCGCTCAACCCTTCCCTCAATCCTCAATCGAATATCCTCTGTAATCATGATCGACCTACCAATTTACATGTTTCTCTTTCTCATCTATATAATCGGCCCTTTTTTCATGGTAAAAAAGGGTTTCAGAAACATCCTTTTGAAAACAGTTTACAGCTATGAATAAGAATACAGTTTAAACTGCAGCTCAATATGCTATACTGCATAATAAATATTGAAAGGAAATGCCATGCCCTGAAATGTAATTGGATGAACCAAGAAATAATAAAACTATCAAATTGCTATTCTCCTGAAGGTTATGTGTGAGCTGAGTAATAGTAGGAAAAACGAGATCAGTACGCATAATACGTGATCTTTCTCACGCAAATTGCCGTATGGTGTGCCAATACCAATGCATAGCGTTCGTCACTTAATACTAAAGCGTGTAGCTTAAATCCAGCATCATACAGAAACCGTTTCATTGTTCAATATCCTACAAAACCATCAGCCCCTGTCTGGATTGACAAGAAGACCGGTCCGGGACCATCCTACCCTACTTGCAGCAACAACGGAGTGTCATGAATAGACCCTAAGCTACCAAATAATATCTAACTAGAACGAGAAAGAAGAAACTAACTTCCATGGGAAAACAGCTGGCTTTCATGATCAACTCATCTTCTTTTGTCCCTCAGAATTTATTTAAGATCAGAAAAAGCACTAGTATGCTGTATCGATTCGTCGTACTTCATTTATTCGCGAAACCTTCCATCCTGATCTTTCTACTGATACACAATAGTGAAAGGATTAATCCACCAATCCAACAACTAATTTAAAAGAAAGATGCAGCTACGATTTTCTCATGGCTTCCTTCCTGTCAATCTACATATCGATAGTAGAAACTGCATATAAGTCACACTCTTTTCGGTACTTTTGTCAAAATCTACATAAAAATAATTCAATAAGCGTCTACGAAAGCGCATATTAGAAGTAGAAAAGATAGCCATCCTCTTTAAGCTCATACTCCTAAACTTTTCTCACAATCTGAACCCTTGTCACATCACCGAAACTTAGTACTACTGCTGTGCTGTGTGCCTATTTCCACATCAACTTGGCTGAGTAAAAGAATTCGAGTACCAACTCAGCCTGCCTATCATATCAGCTATCAACAGATCTTTTGAACATGTGCGGAGCCATCTGATCTAATCCCAACATACATTGAACTGCACTTGCACCTGCACATTTCCTTTAAACAACACGACTGCGACCCGGTTTTTGTTGACTGATCATGAATCTACTATTTCAGACTACCAGCAGGTCTAATTTCAGCTATATTCTCTACAACTGTGAAACAAACCCATCTTACCAGCATAACAATACCATGCTGATTTTTCATACATTAACATTAGAAATTACTCATTTTGGATTAACAACCAACTGTTGAATAACTTAAACACGAACGAAGACAGGCGTTTCGAAGCAGCAGGAGAAATAGTAGCAGCTTTGTATTTTTTGGTCCTTTTTTCTAATCTAAACTGAAAAGAAACTTAAGGAAAGAAAAAAAGAAAAATTGAGGTTAACAAAATTTCAGCTGCGGTTGAAGGAATAAAAATGACTTTTTATAATCAAAATGTTACCTTACCACTGATAAGCGTTGAAGTGGAAATAGCAGATTCCTAGTCCGTATAAAAACGCAGAAACCTTCCAATAATCTTCCCGACTCAAATCAAAGAACTTCTGATAGGCTGAAAGGGCTAAATCATCAAATATAATATTAGTTAAGTATCTTCCCTTCGTTGCGAATATCGCTATCTTTTAGATTACGAAATTATTACGAAAGTTAAGCTGTCTTAACTTCCACAAATCTATACCCTTCTTTGCTCAAAATATCCAAGTTCATAACACTTAGAAATATATAAATGCCTTACCTTTGGAATAATCTTCTAAAAGTAAATTGAAATGGCCTAGTTTACAGTACGTTTTTGGCTCGATAACTAACTTCTTATCATCACAGGGAATATAAAAGGCGGGTTCATGATCGGATTGCGATTCTTGCTGCTTAGAATACTCCTTCAGCATCCGCTCGATTTCTGATATGACCTACAGAATAAAGTAATAAGCATATAACTTCAATCTTATAATGAACAAGCCCTAAAATTCCCAACAAAACGCAACAGACTGATGAATCAATGAAGTATAGATTAAATTACTTACCTTCACAACCAACGCTTTCTTTTTGCTATTTTCAGGAAGGCTCAGCTTGAGAAATCCAAACTGCCGACTAAAAAATTACGGTTCAACGTTGTTATTACGAAACAAAAAGCACTCAATATCATCATAATTGCATATTAGTATTTTAGAACCCTTCCGTTTCTAATGTTATGTGGGCACTCAGTTTCCTCAAAATTACAAAACGCTGCTGAACTTCCTAAAACACCACGGCCACTGCCACTGACCGTAACTCAACCTCCTGATCAGTGATCACAAAAATTACCCAGCTCTAACAAATATATAACTACCAACCTTGAATTGAACCCATCAAGCCGTGCAAACCCGTTAATTAATTGACTCTAAACACTACACAGACTTCCATCCAGAACCCACAATCTTATCATTTACTTATCTCAATACTTCAACCTACACAAAAAATCGTAAACGAACCTGTCCAACTCCGACAAAACCTGAAGTTCCTGAAGGGTCAAGGGTTCCTCATCCTCCACATCCATAGGCACTTCGGAACCAGCCGTAGCCGTAGCGCTGGGAGCTATTGTCATCGTCATAGAAGTCTGAGCGATGGGAACAATCATCGTATTACTACCTCCTTGATGGCTCATCCCCAGCGTCCCCCCAGCTCTGTTTAAAAGGACTCCGCCCAACGATCCCGTAGCCAGATGCTGCTGATGTTGCTGCTGCTGAGAAATATTGATACTGCCCGATCCGATAAGGTGCTGTTGCTGCACTCCAATTAAAGCTCCTGAATGTTGACCTTGACCCTGGACATGACCTCCCTGGATCCCTCCGAGCATCGAGGAGTGACTGACTGCTCCAGGCACCATTGTTCCTACGGATTGCTGACCATGACTATGCCCATGTGGGGGCATCATCCCACCCGTTACACCCCCTCCGCCTAGACTCAACGTATTTGTCAAAGGCCCTACCGAGGCCATCATGATTGTCGACAAAGTAAAGTTAATAACTTTTGCGTAGCTTGATTCAATTAGGCCTAACGAACCTCTAAAAGGTCACCAATTGAATTGACCTTCAGACAGACACATCTTCAAACTAACTATAGGAACTACTGATACACCCCTCAGCAGAAGCGTTTGGTATTTTGTAGGCATGGGGCTTGCATATTCACTTTTCTCCATGTCATCTAATTTACTAGTTTTTATGTCCATTTTAGTCCACTGAACTCCGGCATAATAATAAGGCAACCTTTCCACAACCCTGAGGAATAACTTTTAAAATTAAATTAATTAAATATTATTGCACACAGGTCAGAGGTCACAGACAGAACAACAACATCAACCTCAGCCCATAAATAAAGGCTTGGTCGAACCGGTCTTTGTTTTGTACTACCTGCCTTTTTCACTACATCAGTAAGGCCAAGGTTAAATGCATTTAAATCTTCAAAAAAACTAAAGAAAAACGGCTTTCCGGCCTTCGATTTTCGATAAATAATTAAAGTTAATTTTGTTTTGTTCTACAAAATTATAGTTTTTGTAACAAACTTGCACTTAAAACGCTCCATCCTAATAATAAATATGAATCTCCGGCTAGTAGTAGCTTCCACTCCCGACGCTGAATTCTTCTCGACGCTTCAAGCGTTTAAAGTTCAAGATGTCAAAGGTCAAGCCAAAAGTACCCCCTTTAAGGCTTGTGCTAAAAACCTTCCTCACGGTCACGTTTTGCAAAATGATTGCAACACTTTTTTATTTGCATGACTTTCCTGGATATTTTAAAAACCAGAGCAAGAACAAAAACACCAAAGTTGTCGGAATAAACGGCAATTTGTTCCTTTTCTCTAGAAAAAAAACCCCGACAAAAACTTGATTAATTAAAATGCCAATTAAAGTTGAATAAAAGAAGGGAAGAAGAGGGTGCGGGGCTGGTAAATCGTGGGATTTTGAACAGTTTGAGTGAGTAATTGTAGAGGATGGAAGGGTGAGGAAGGTGGATAAGGTGTTATCGGTGAGGTTGCTGACGCTGGAACGCTGAAGCTGATAAACAACATTAGTTCGTACAAGATAAGCGCCTTCAATCGCCTTTTCCAGAATTCAGTTGAACTTTTCCGCTTCAAGTTTCCGGTTTCTTTGTTCATGGGGAAGGTGGAGATTAACCGGTTGGTCCTCGATGGCTTGTCAATTTGTATGGATGCCTCAGGGAGGATGTGTGACCTTTGACCTATGACCTGGGTCGTGTGACCAGCCGTACTGAGTGACCCCTCTGGTCTGATGTTTGACCTGGGTCATGTGGCCAACCATACTGAGTCAAGATGTCAGGAAACACTGCTCCTAGAATCTTTGTACTAGTGACCCCTCCCTCTGGTCTGGCCTTTGACCTTGGTCATGTGACCTTTAATCTGACCTTGTGACCTGTACCTGGGTCTTGGGACTAGTGCATCATCTAAGTCTGTGGACCAGTGATATTGAGTGACCTAGCGGGGGCAATTTTTGACCGACTTATATGGTCTAATACAATTAGAATTCTGTATTTCGGGGAAAACTTCCCCAGGTCCTGCGGAGAGGAATTACTTAGGATAATTGAAAGAACGCTTAGCTGCTTCGTGTGTGTGGTATTCTAATTTTTAGCATGCAAAGGTGGGGGGAATTAGTTACAAAACTACGGTAATTAATTTTTAATGCATCGAATGGTAACTGGTTGGTATACGCATGCAGAATATTTTTAGAGAACAAAATAAAACGCCGATTCATACAGATGGAATGGAATAGGGCCGGATTATCGCCCAGATCAAAACACTTTCCGCAAAACAAGGAGTTTAATTTGAAAAGTTATTTATTTCTAGTAAATACAAAGAAAGGATACCGATAATGGTTTGAATTTTCTTTCGGTGCGAATGAACAATGAATCTATGTTAATTATAACATACCCAAATAACATACTAATGAAACGCTGTAAAAAATACGTAGTAGATAGACGGAAGGCTTATTAAATTAAGTATAACTAGACTACGACTACACCGCGGTCTTCTTCCTCCTACTGTTGGTTTTTCTTGCTTCATTCGGATTTTTCCTGTCCCAGTAGTTTCTTCCACCTCCATGTGTATTGATTCCTAGCATGGCTGCCCGAGAGTACAAATCCTTTGTTACGAACGGCGAATTTCCTGGTAAGATTTAAACAATGCAAATTAGTCACAAACCCAAGAGAGAGAAAAAGCAATCAATATTGTAGATTGTGTTTTAGTCTAACCGGTAATATAAGCAAAATCCAATGGATTATTTCTTCGCAAAGCTTGTTTAGTAGGCCTCTGCTGAGGAATAGGTTGATCCTCAGCTACAATTGGATTATTCGAATGCTTTCCTCCCTGAGGTATTGGCAACGGGTATTTCTTTCCACGACCTGTGAGAGTAACTCTCCGAGACAAATGAATAACTTGAGTTCCATCTGGATTGACCGTGATTGAAACTCGTTTGAGAGTTTTATGTCCACACTCTGGGCAGAATAGTTTCTCCATTTTACTGGTAGTATGGAAGCAGGTGTAACATCTTAAGATAAATGTCCTGAGCTGTTTGATAAGCATTCCACTGGACGACAAAACTTTGATTCCAATGTGAAGCATTAGATTCTATTAAACAAAATAAAAAGTATCACTATGTTAGTTAGGTTGGGCAGAGTGAACACTAAGAGTGTTGTTAAGATCAGATAATAATTAGATACCTGCATTGAAAAGTCATTCGTCAAACAAGCAACTGGCGAAGTTTCGTCTGGCTCTTGATGCGCACCACCATTGGCATTAAACTCTTTGATTTTCTGTTTGTAATTGGATGGAGTAATCCATCCTCCTTCTTCATCGTCATCGTCATCCTCTTCTTCTTCCACTTGAGCTTCATCTTCGCCATCGCTTTGAGATGAAACCCCTTCATCTTCTTCGACATCTTCATACTCGTCATCCACGCCATTCTGCTCTTCCGACGTATTCTGGCCGCTTTCTGGCAAACTCTCCGCACCTTCTTTCCGAACTTCTTCAGTTATACTTTCTTTAACGCCAGTATCCTTCCTCTGCCCACTGCTCCCAAGTACAGTGACTTTCCTTATTGACTCAAGGTCCAGCTCGGATTTCAGTACAGCAGCGCTAGCATCGGGGCCGAGCTTCTCTTTGGAAATTTGATAAACAAGAGCGATTAGTTGAATATCCACTGCAGAAAGGGATGAGTAGTCTCCCGTCACTTTTGACAGCTTTGTCACTGCAATTCAAACAAAGATTAACAACATCTTTTTACGCATCCATTGTTTAAATCGGTTAACCATCGAAAATGCCTTACCTAAATGCACATATTCTGGAAGTGGTTCGCGGAACTGTAGCTCATAAGGTAGCGCTTGAAGTCGCTGTCTCGTCGCTCCGTCCCTTATCTCCGCGACGACTTCCCGAGTTGTATATATATTTTCCCCGAGCTCCTAAAACCAAAACATCAATCCAAAAACACAATTTACAAAACTAGAATACATCTTCCACCTTATCCATGATGTTAATTGGCATTTTACTACTGAAATTACACGCTTCAAATTCAAATCAGCATAAACAACTTCAAAGTTTCAAAACTTACGTGCAGGGGAAGGTTTTTAACGAACCCATTCGTATCCACGATTAAATGCTCTACCTTCATTTTCCAACTCTTTAGCACTGTACTTTACTCAAAAACAACAAGTTTAGCGTAAAAAGGTTCGAAAGCGAGCTTATCTTCGCTTATCTTCGCTTATCCTCGCTTATCAAGAAGTATTTTAAAATTAAAACAAATCCACGTGAAATATTTCTCCGCATGCTGTTCTTCCTTCTAAATCTCAAAACTGGGGTGATCTCCCGGCGTCAGTAGAGAAGAGAGGGGCTTTGGGATGCCCCGTTAAATATTTATTTTTATTTTTTAGGACTTAGGAGGTGAAGATAAGCACTTTAAAAAGATAAGATAAGGTCACACGTAGATAAGGTAATATTAATTCTTCGCATGGCCGTGCTTGGCTTATCCGTATTTGTGGTGGTGATCTACGCTATTATTGAAGGCACGTTTGCAAAGGATGTCTAAACCCTTCGGCAAGTCTAGACGAGCTCCTGAGAAAGGAGATAATGTTGATAAGCGACCTAGTGTTTTTGAACGTCTTGGTGTTCGAAGGTGAGATTTATTTGGATAAGCACAAGATTTATGATAAGCATCAGATTTATGATAAGCATGCAATTTGTAATAAGCAGGAGATGTAATGATAGCCTTTGGTTTATATTTATTTTGACTGATTTAATGTTGATTTTTATCAAATATAGCAGAGAAACAAGCTCATCTTCTTCATATCCACCTCCGATAGACAACTATTCACATTCTCAAGCTCCAAGAAGGTTAGAAAGGGATTCTTCGCCACCGTCGGTATCGGTAAATGCTAAACTACTTAAGTACCGTATTTTCGGAAATAATGGCCCTTCTAAATAATTACCCCTACCTGTCCACAATTAAAATAAAGACGCGATAATCTTAAGTGACTTACATTAAGCGTCAATTTTTTCAATGCGCCAGGGAATTATTTCCGGAAATACGGTAGGTAACCAGGATGTAATTAACCTTGAGTTTAAGCTAATTTGACTAATCAGTGCTGTTGTTTTTATTCCCTGTAGATGAAGTCCTCACACCATTACTCGAGCGGAGGTAAGGAAGGAAGGTCGCGTGGACTGGAGTCTTCTTCCGGAAGTAAATTAAAAGCTGGACGTGGTCGCAGCGCTAGTTTTTCACCCCCTCCCAAAAATAGAAAGTATGAGGAACCATCTACGTCTTATGCGGGGAAATTGTCCAAGTCTAGAGATCCCCTTGTTGGTTCGGGCAACGCTCGTCATACACCCAAGAAAGCGAGCAAGGAGATGATGATTAAGCATTCCAAGTCTTTGAAAGAATCCAAGCTCTCTTCGAAGTTGGCGAAGGACAAGAAAGTGGCTAAAGTTGTTAAGAAGCGGCCAGAGAAAAAACGAAAGAAAGACAAGTCTTCTTCAGCAAGCTCGGGAGGATCGACGGATGGGTCAGTTAGTAGTAGTAGTACGGTCTCTACCACTTCTACAAGTACTACTAGTAGTAACAACAGTACCTCTTCAGAAAGCTCTGTCCCCAGTGTTAAGCTCAAGAGTGAAAAGGTCAAGCCGAAGAAGAAGAAGGGTAAAGTTGACAAAAAGGTCACAATACCGAAGCCGAAGCCCAAGGCGCCGTCTTCTTCTAGAAGTAGCAGTTCTGTTGGAGGAGAGATTGAGGCTAAGCGTATTAGCTCGTTCGACCTTAGAGAAAAACTTAATGCAAGGTCGCCTTCTATCCGTGAGGGATCGTTGAAGGATCAGTTTCGGCAGAAAGATATCAAAACTAGGAGAATGGATCCGGTTCCAATGAAGAAGCAGTATGATAGGATTATACCGGAGGAAGATAGGTATCCTCCTAAAAAACGACCTGCTGTTCAAGAACAATATGTACAAGAAGAGGTTAAGCGGAGAAGAATGTTATCGCCTCCGACTGTCGAGAAGTATAGACAACAACACGACCCTTCTCTTCATAATGTGCCAAGACGAGCGCCCCCGCAAACGCATGAAATTCCTAAAAGGCCGAGAAGCCCTGTTTTTCATGATATGCCAAAGTGAGTATTACTGATTTGAAAATATTTACTTACTTTTTTATCTTGAAAACAAAGTTAACATAAATTTTAATATGCAGAGTCCCACATCCCCATCCACATGCGCATTCTCCAATGCGAGGTGGTAGACCTAGAGACCCCAGAGTAATAGAGGAAGTTAGACGACCTGACTTCCGTAATGAAATGGACAAGAGAAACATGGGATACAATCCTAATATTAAACCTAGGGACACAAGAGAGCCGGACAGATTTAGAGACTCTGGCCCAGGTCCTGGTTCTGGCCCTAGTCACTCTGGTAAATAGTTGTGTTTAGTCCAAGATTTAAAAAATGTCCTTTCCTTATTTTACACATTGTAATAATAGGTTTAAATGCTTCCTTAGATTTTGGGCGTGACAACCAACGTCCCAGAGAACGTCTAGCTCCTTTAAGGCCACCAATCGACAATCGCCAAGATAGAGAACGCGATAGGGAGCCCATCCCAGATTTTCAGCGCAGACCAAGGGCTCCACCCTTTATGCCACCAGATTCTAATCGAGGACGAGGAGGTGGGCATCAAGGACCTGGTTTCAGGCCACCACCGCAACAGCAACACTACATGGATAAAGATCGTGGACGGTAATACTAATAATAATAATTGTAGAAAATTAACAAACGCTTACGACTGAATGTAGGTTTATAATTATATACTTTGCATGTAATTTATTCTAGATTTAATATGGGTGGTAGTGGAGGTGGTCCAAGTCCGAGTGAAAGATCACCATTACCCGACATGGGAAACAAGCGTCACTTTCCTTTAATACCCAAATCCAAGGAAGCTCTGGCAGAGAGATACGAAATGATGCGAAAATCAGGTTACGTGGATAAATGGGTGAATGAAACAGTGAAGACAGTGAAACCTGTTACTCCTCGGCCGAGTCACAGCCACAGTGAAACGATTCGAAAGCCCTCCCCTCAACCTCCGCCTAAAGTAGTGGCGACGATTTCAGACGAAAAAGTGGTAACTACTACGAAAGAAGAAATTCCTCCAAAGCCCAAAGAGGTTGCGGAAAAACTTGTAATTGAAGCTGAAGACTTGAGTGACTTTAGTGATGACGCAGACGAAATCCTGAATAGTGAACCTTCTATAAAGGATTCAGAAGTTGTACCAATTAGAACACCCAGTGTATCTGGAGAAGTTGAAAATATACAAAATCCTGATGAAAGTAGTAAAGTGACAATACCAATTGAAACGCCAGTTTACTCTTCGACCTCGACCTCGACCCCGACCCCGTTAGAAAAAGCCCCATCCGTTAAAAGTCAAGATCGCATGGCATTGAAGCACCCATTTGTTCGAGACGGCCGGAGTTTACCTAGCCAAAGTCAAACTGATGACGATATTTTGGAGACAATGGATTTTGAAGAAATATCAGAAGATGAGTTAGGAGAGGTCGAAAATAAAATTAACATTGTGGACGCCTTGGGCGTCGATTGGTCAAGTCTAGTTTGCCAAGAAAAGAAAGAGCCTAAAGCAGTTGGTATTGGATCATCAAGTGTTAAGAAACGGTGGAATCCCGTTTCAATTCTCTCTCGCCTTGGGTTATCCCGAGAGTTGGCTGGTGAAGAGATTTACAACAAGTTTTTAGAGAAAAAAGCGTTGTATGACGATGAATCAACAAGTAACTCATTGAATTCCGATGGATCAGTGAAGAAAAGGGAACTAAAAGATATTGAAGTTATTGAAAGAATCGGCCTTGGTCCTAATTCCAGGGCGCTTTCGTCAAGAAGAGATATGGCTGTTCGGTGAGTATAATGCCCAGTCATCTTTCGTACATTTGCTTTGCTTGGATTTCTATTTCATGTCTGCTTAATCTAAAGTAAAGTTTGTGAATTAACTCCATGTTTTTAAATTTTAGTCGGCATTTACTTGGACTCCCTCCCAAAAGCCTATCTTCGATGGATATGCTGCATCCCACAACTTCAAACGCTCCACCACAAGAAATGGAGTCTGTTAGTGAACTGTATAAATTGAGTATCTCTTTGTTTAAAACATTAAGAGAGACTTCCCCAATATGTTGAATTGTAGATGAGCTCGTATTTTTGCCCTTCTTGCTCAAAACTTGAGTTAATTGTTAAGAAATCGTAGTGTTAAAGTAGTACTTATAGTGTTTCTTATACATATAAATAATATCAGGCAAGATTTCGGCAAAGGTCAATCAAGTCTTACTGTTATAGTTAGTTAATTGGTTTAAAACAAACTAATACAAAATTCATCCTGTTGAGTATATGAAAGAAGTTCATTTCATTTTAACTTTGGCTTACATTTCAAAATCACTCGACCATAATCATTTTCAGTCAGTATTGTTTCCAAGTACTCACTACTGGCAGACGCACGTATGATAATTAATGGTTATTAAAACATTCAATCCATCTACTTTCTAACAATCTTGCTTGTAGACTGAAGCACACACCTAGCTCACAACCATATCAAAAATTAAAAAATGAACAAAAAATCATTAAATATTCCAAGCACACAAGTTCACTGCATACATTTAATTATAATATGTATAGGCTGTATTTTAGTCTTGTTGTTGAATCAAAGAAAGAAAAGTAGGGCGTTGGCGTGCAATTTTAGGATTTAGGGATTAGTATAAAAATGTCACATCTAGTTTTACAATTATTTAACAGATATACAAGTAAACGATTTGTAAAATAATTCATCGATCAGCGCAATAAACCCTAAACCTCTAGTCGTCCGTCATCCGCCGTATTACTCCTTCCTAACTATTACAAATTACACACATTCAGCACATCTATAAACGTATCTCTTCGTTATCAACTCTCACAATTCTGAAGCAGAAGCACAGGTTTGCTTTCTCAAAAAGCGTACAATAATCTCCGAATCTTGCATTCAAGAATCTCATATTTTGCTTAAATTGTTGTTGGATACTTTTTTCCCATTCTCGCCAGGACAATGTATTACAATGTGTTCGTGATGATTGGTCCCACTGTTTTCATAGTCAGACTGCTTAGACTTGATACAAGGAATTAGAAATAGCATAAGACCACTTAGCGCTATCATTCCCCCTGCAAGCCAGAATCCGTATCGGTAGTCTCCAAAAGTGTCAAAAAGTAAACCTATATAAATCAATTTGATGTCATTGTTTTTAATCAAGTATATTCCAAGGATTAACGTAGAAAATGCCATTTTTACAATGCATACCAACAATAGGTGGACCAATCACTGTAGCTATTCCTTGGAATAGTAAAAGTAAACCAAAAGCATTCGTGAGTTTTTCTAAACCAAGCAGGTCGACCAAAATCACAGACGTAAGGCTGACATAAACGCCCACGGTTGAGCCAAAAGTTGCAGCGTAAAGTTGGAGCAAATGTATGTTATCTGTATGAGAGCATAGTCCGGTTGCTAATAAACAAAATAACCAATTTTATCAGTATTTTAAACTTCATATATCAAATGGTTCATAAAGTTCTGCTTCGTTAAAGTTTTTTTTCTCTCACCAATGCCGCAAATAGTCAATGCAGAGTTGTAAAGGTACAATCTATTAACCCATGGTTTGTCACTGAGATAACCCAAAGCCACACGACTTAATGTATTAGATATTCCAACAATGGACAAAAGAAACCCTGCAGCTTGGATATCATTTTTCGGACTGCTTTTTTCCCCAGCGGCTTTATCCTGTGGGATTAAGGATAAATGCACAGAAATAAGCATTTCCGTACTTCTATAGCCATAAAGTAACGATCACTATATTATTGTATTGGTAACTTACAACTAAATAAATGTACGGGACATTGTAACCTATGCTGGTAAAAAAGTTGGAGAAAGCAAAAAAGAGAAAGATAGGATCTCTGAGAATGGAAAAGTCCATCATCGTTTTGAAAACTTGTTTAAACTCGGACCATCCGGATGAATGCATTTCCTTGTCTCCTAGCTTGTTTACACCGTACGGTTGACTAGTTTCATAATGCAATGCAAAACCATTCTCTCGGTCCATCGTCGGGATCTTTAATAGACTTCCGGAATAGAAGATATCCTTTCTCTGCAAGATAACCCCATTGGAAGAAGGTACTAGAGTGTTATTTTGAGATCTAGAGCTTATCAGAGTACTCCCGAATGGCAGCGCTTTCAATGAGTGACGCTTAGGGCTTAAACGGTCAAGTCTGGGAAGTGAGTCGGTACTGTCTGTGACGAGTCGAAGGGCCGGTTGAGACGTAGACATTGTAAGCGTTTCGCTGATGACCTGGTAATAAAATAAGGTCAAATTATAGTCTACACACACAATATATTCATTGGGTTGGTATATTTGGAAATAGCTTTCCCTACCAGGTTTAATGCATGGGATTTCATGGGTGTTATGAAATGTCCATTTCCATTCTGCATCAAGGGTTTCTTCACTTCCTCATTATCACCTTTAAGACCAATTTCATGCAAATATTTTAAAATCTTTAGGCTTAAAACCAGTATAAAAGATGTATGAATCCAGTTTACATAAATCATCCGTAGGTTCCACAATAGCTGGTATTTTCTTCTCAAACTCCTCGCCATCCACGTATTCATCATCCTCTTCATCTTCATCCAAAGGTTTAAAAAAGCAACTGAATATGAAACAGGATGAAATGATAAACCCGGTGATAAGCAAAGAAACTCTCCAACCCTGGGATCTTATCTGCAAAATACAAAAACCATTCTAGGTCACGACATTGATCCCTCCCTATTGAGCCTTTTTTGTAGGTCATAAGTCATGAAGGTTGTCTGCCTTTCCGAATGCCGAATTAAGTATTGTTCTTTTTAAAGATAAGATTAGCTCTCAATATAATTTTTTTAGCCAACTCATGAAACTCATCCATGCTAATATTTAGCAGTTATTACCAGTAGTTCCATAACTGGAGCGAGAAGGAACGTCCCAAACCCTGAGCCACACACCTGTCAAGTCAAATATTCAATTTGGCATAAACATTTATTTATAACCTCCGCATTCCTATTCTCATGCACATTTGTTTGAAAGTCGTAGGGTCATTTTAATAAGAAAAAACATACAGCGATTCCAGTTGCAAAGGAACCTGAAAGACATGAAATAAAAATTGGCTTAAAATATGATAACCACATCTAACATCCGGTTATCTTTCATGTCCGTTTGTTTCTCAGGTTAATTTTGAACTTACGTCGTTTTTCAAAATAACAAGTGACGCAAACTATAGCTGGCAAGTAAATGAGTCCTAGTCCTAGTCCTAGATACATAAAATAATACATTTCAAGGTCGGATTCAACTGAGTAATGATAAAAGTTGTGAAGAAAGATGCATGAGAAATGTTGCGGACAACTAATGAGACAGTATTTTACGCCCAAATGGTTCAATCTATGCTAGCAGAAACGTTAGTTTTGCTTCATCAAGTTGCTTTATGGCATTGGCATTGCATTCTTCGAAACATTGTATATATTTTTTTGCAAGCATAAGAAACCTTTTTACCTCCAATGATGCCAACAGAAAAGTAAAGGAAGACCACACTTTTGGCAAAGTAACTGATGGAAAAGCCAAATCCTGCTATGAAACTCCCAGCTATTGAAACAGCTCTGCAGCCAAACTTATTAACAACTGCACCTGCCAATGGTCCTAAATCATAAAAATTTAACAATTAGTAACTATTTAAGCTTTGCTATGCTTGTGTTTTACTTTTCCATTGATTATTTTTGGATTGAGCTGCATTGTACGCCAAGCTTACCAATTCCATAAGTCATCCCAGCCATTATAGACGCTATCCATGATGTTGCACTCTTACTTTCTTTAAAATCTTCAGTAATTTCGACAAAAAATAGTCCGAATGTGTATGCAACTCCGTCGGCTATACAAATTATTATTTTTGTAAATCCTATTTTTACGGTTTATCTATTTTTAGTCCAGCAGATTTATTACCTACTACGTGGATCATGAAGGACGCTGCGACAACCCACCAACCCCATCCTGCAAAACATCATAATGGATCACAAATCCGCATTTTACTCATGCCCTACAGGTACTGCCTACTTGACGGGATAAGCCCCCGTACTCCCAATAATATTACAAAAATAAGGCCCCAAGGAATCTAAACCGGAAATACGGTCCAAAGCTATTAGAAAAGGTATGAAAAAAGCGAGTCAAACCTCCATCGGGTGGAGTAGGGACCCCCCTCTTTTTCTTTTTCTGTTTATTTTCTACAATCATGATTACGGGGAAGAAGTGCCCTGTCGGAACACAATTTGCGTGATAACGAACGTCTTAAAATTAAATCCAGTGTGGAAAAAGGATTGATTTTTTGATTGGGATAAGTTCCTGGAAAGTTTCCTTAAGTCCTTAAGTAATTATCTTGAGTTATTGTGCCGGAGAAATGGAACTTTTTAGTCCATTAATCTTCCTCTTGGGACAGGGAGTGAAAGGGTAAGGGTACCGATAAGTAAACGGTACAGGGGACCATCATCAGTCCTTTCCTGTTCTGCTTATGAACCCCCAAACTTTCCAATCGCGATTAGGCGTTAGACCTGTAAAAATATAGGATAAAAGGCCATTTAAATACAAAGCGAATAGATGGGTCTACAAGGTTTACAATGTCGTTAAAGATAGATCAAGATCAAGCATATCATAAATGGTTAGCCCATGCATTAACTCTTGAGTAAGGTTAATGTTTAGATCTATATGCATCTTTTAATCGAATTATTCATAGCGTGGCGTGGCATACTACTACAAGTCTCCCTGTCTTGGCTAACAGGTCAAGGGATAGTGTTGAAGTTAGTTGGGAATACAAATTACAACCTTATCAATCAATCATCTCGATCTCTTGTCATGAGCATGAGTGAGTTTACAGCAAGAAAGTTGTACAGATTTCCTCTACGTAAACTCCTCAAATTACCGTTTCATGCAGCTCCGACGCTTCAATAAAATGTAGCCATTTGACTTTTTGGGTTTGATCGTAAATCCAAAACCTGATTCTATATGCCATCAAACTATAAATCATTACTTAAACAAAATTTGCCTAAATTAATAGTACGTTCAGGCCGATATTAATTTGGGGATAGACACCCATGATTTTGCATTACTTTGCAAATTAATTATCTCATATTTCGCTTTACGTTTAATGCGTTACTAATTCATATTCCTTGCATACTTTCCGGTACTTTAACATTACTTTACCATAATTAGCTGCTATGTAGAGTTTTATTTAATCAAAACAGCTTAACACAGCCCTTGAACTTGCTCTGGAATTTATTAACTCTGTAATAAAAATATCAATACCCTTCACCTAATTTCCCCTTTTTGACTATTATTCACTCCACGTCCACTTTGCAAAATAAGCATTATCCAATATTTGAAAAGTTACTTTTAAAATTTAACTTACAGTACATAATTAAATTTAAAAGTACATTGCATTTTGCATTAATCTAGAACTTATACGGTGATTGAGTAAGTAGCAGCCATAAGCAACGCTAACCAAACTAAAGGCATGCATTTTAGTTTTTAAAACCTCCGAGTGCAGCTAGTAGAGCCCATTCGAGGGCGTTTTATAAATGCATTGCATTGCACTACATGCAACATGGGCCCAGTGGGCCAATATGTAGGGGCTTATTTCTTGTCCCCATACCCCATATACTTCATTGAATTTATCATTACTAAAGAACCGTATATCTTTTCTTCCAACTTTATCTGCGTAAACCTTTTTTTTACCCAAACAAGTCTTTAAACTTTCGATTTGTTCCAAAACTATCATATTTGTATATAAAAGTAGGAAAACATATTTTTCGGTATTCAATGACCCTGTGGGGTTTTTGTGTCCACAGACAGACAAATGGACGGACGGACATGGCTATCTTTCAAGCCCTAGAATGCGCTGAAAACTTTAGTATCAGGAAATGCAATAATTCTTTTTATGGCTTTACCCGAATCTTAACATTAATAAGGTTTGCAAAAACTACAAATAATACGCTATCTTCTACTGTGTTTGAATGCATGCTAAAAATGTTTAATGTCAAATATCTATTACTCGCTGTATACCGTTTCCGTTGTCACTATTCGCGTACGTGCTTTCAACAGGAAGGCTAAATATAAACTGGTAATGCAACTACAGTGAGTCCAAGAAACGCTTACGATTGTTTATGAAGTTGAAACCAAACATTTAGTTTAGGATAGGAAGAAGAATGATGATAATTGAGAATATGAGAAATGAGACTGATACGTGGTATGAATAACTGGCTTGGTTTTTTATATTGCAGTAAACTACAAGAAGATTGCATTGTGTCTGTTCCTATGCATTCATAATCGAAACGCAGACGCGATGTTATCCTTGTTTGTTATAAAAATCTGACCTCTAAAACGTGAATTCAATACATACACAATATTTCAAATCTGTAATCAATACAGAGGAAAAAAAACTGTTTAATGTACTTGTCAAACGTTGTCACGATCATGTTGAGGTTATAAATTGGGTAATCAATAAATAAACTTCATATCAAATGTCATGAGCAAATCAAAGCTAAATTGATGCAGTCTTTATGCTTAACGCTGTAACAATTCTGACAATTACTCCATAACGTCCAATTATAGTAGTCCCTCGACCCTGAAACTTCCAGAGTTAAATTACAAGGGACTAAAACTGGAAATATGCCAATATGCGGTTAACGGTGTAGTTGGCATGTCATCATACCTTACCATTATCCACCCAATCTTACTTGTATCTTTTTGCCAAACAGGGGAAGCTCTAACTCAGAAAACGTGTAAATGGTATCAATTTTATTAATGTACTATAATAGTGTACAGGTAATTTATGCAAGGTCAAAGGTTGGCAAGTGGATTTGGCAAGAGTATTGTGAACATGATTGTTTTTGTGACGGTAGATCCAATAATAAAATTATGGTCTGGTTGGGACAGTTATAACCACTGAAGTTGACAAAGACAACGACCGACTCTTGATGAACTGTTTTTAGTTGAATTGGCAAGCATGAAAGCGTAATTAGTAGTTTCAAGATGGTTTGGTTATCAAAACGCAACTTTCGACTTCGAATTTAATTTCGGTTAGTGTAATCAACACTGACCGATAGTGATAATGCATTTTACCTCGAATGGAAATTGATAATGGGTGAATAATAATATGCATAACACACATTAACCACATCACTTCTATTGAGCTTCCTTGAATGAAACTGATCAGAGTGTTGTTTTGTTATTAAGTAAGCAATCGGGGTTTGATATGGCTCACCTGCGCTTATGGCTCAGAGATTATTGAAGAAGTGAATTGATCATAATTTAATAACGCTTTAATAATTAAATAGTGGTTTTTAGTTCTTTGGGTTTCAACTCTTAGAGTGGGTTAAAAAATAAGGTAGCATATGCATTTCATTTATTGGTTCTATTTGTGTAAACGAACCATTTGGCACCAAATGTGCTAATTAAGTTTCTAATACACATTTTCAAATGAGCATATCATAGCATTTGTTCACTAAACTAGAAAATCTATTTATCAATCGTTACGACAAATCTAATTAAAACCCTTTGATTTGATGAGGTCAATATCATCGAAAATATGATACTTTACCGTAAACGCAAATAATTTCTAGCTTTGTAGAATTGTGTAGTTTTTGGAATATATTTAATACGGTTTTGATACAGAAGAGTGTGATGTTGGAGTAGTGGAGTCCATTTTTGCTCCAAATTTAGGCCAAGAAAAAGCATATTACACCACTGAATTTATTTGCCATACTCATAAGAAGTTGAACTGCACACACACATAGAATGATAAATGGACCTTCCTCGACACGAATATCTCAATAATTTTTTCATTCACTTTAAATTAAATAATAACACTTCTAAAATTTAAGCATAAAATAACTCATCAAAATTTCAAAACTCATAAATACAAACTATAGTCTACATCTTGCAAAAAGTTGCAAAGATGCAGTAAAGCCCTGCTGGCCCACTTTTTGTGTGACAGTTTCATGTCTTCTAGCCTAATTTATTGGATTTCCCTTTCGTTAGTGCTTACAAGAAGCAAACAAGTAATGGAATTCAGATATTTTTGTGCATCACTTGACTTAAGTGACAAATATAAGCTACTGGAATTTCTGACGTTAAAAAACAAATTTCAAGCCTGCACACTCTGCACTGCTTAAAACCTTAAAAAAATTAACTACCTAGCTCAGCAAATGTCTAAAGCTTTCAGCCTCTAAACACAATAAGCAAAGCTCAAAGTTCATGCTAAATAACAAGTAAAACATATTCTGTTGTACGCCAAGAATCATGTTTGTATGGTGTGCTTTGTAGTATGTTTAAACTGCACTTGAAACCTAAATGAGTAAACAGTAAACTGAAGTTAAATAAGGTAAAAGTACCAAAATATGCGAGAACTGTTTTGTACAGAGCAGCAAAAACACGGTTACCGTCAACATTCGTTAAAAAATCTCCATAACTTTTATGCTCTCCATTCTATACCCTATTGAATAAGAAATCAACCAGAGGACAAGAATAAATCCTTCAGACCTTCGTCTATAATTTTTTGGCTTGAATAAACACTCAACCTCATAACCCCAACTGACTGTTGCCAGTAGTTGTAATAAATGTCACAAAATTTGACATCTTAATACTTATTTCCGTTACATTTATTTGCAACCTCCAAACTACAATACATCCACATGAAGATGAACCAACAACATCTTTAACAACTTTATTGACTAACAGGATCCCCTTTTGGTTCATTGAACAGGAAAATTGCTCCGAGGACAGTACAGTAAATCAAACTATTCGATCTGGAGTATTATTACACACTCTCCGGGTCGAATATGTGTCTAAGCCTAACCTACATATTCAATAGTAACATAACACTTACGCCTTGTCAATAAATGTGTACACTATAGGTAGCTATATTTAGCAATAAATATGTATAAACCGTTTAATCAATAATGAACTCATTTCGCTGCTACTAACTCTGGCTACTCTTACTTAAGCCTAGCCAACACCCTGTAAAAGTTTTGTGGCGAACATGATCATCATTGACACTCGATTAAACGATATTTACATTTGGATGGCTTCAGTTCAGCTTTCCTTATTCATGAACGAGTTGACTGTAATATTTGGGCATTACTTAGGAAAAACAACGCTTACCGTCAACAAATAAGCAAACACGTCTGTATTGAACAATCCATACATGTTTTACTACTTAATTTCTTTTTATGGCTGATGATAAATCTATTATTGATTGAGGGTGACTGGACCGAAAATGGGTCTTTGTTTTATACACAAAAAACCTAACTTTTCCCAATACCTACAAAAGTGCCAGCACTTTTGCTTGTCTGGCTTTTTTGAAGAATCACCACAAAACTTTAGTTGACTGCCTTAATGATTTAGAAAACAAAACATTGACTCACACAGCGTAGGGTAATTTCGACTTTTGCTAAAATCTCATACTCTCTCTCAAAGTCATATCGCTTATTTATTGCCCACTTACCAACCATTATAATATAAATATGGATTAAACAAACATCACGGTTGGTAATCCTTCAACATCAACTTCGATGCTATTAGCTTCGCTTATGTTGCTAAAAGCATTTTTTTAAATGTTATAAGCTAGCAACAGTCTCATATTTATTTTTACTGTCTTACGAAGCCTAAGACTGAATAAATTATGTGCAGGGAAAGTGAAAAAAATAGCGAGACTAGAACTACTTACTTTAGATGAGACTAGGCCAAGGAATGATAAACGATGCAATTCCCCATAGACAGGCTTGGGTTATTTCTAAGGTGTAGGCTCAATAATATGCAATATGCATAAAGCTTGGATTCGATAGACGGCTTTGCCTCCGAAAGTCCGAGGAAATCTTTATATGCACTTTCTCCATAAAGTTTCATTACAGCAGAGCTACATTTATTAAAGCATTATGTATGCTCTAGTTGTGCTATTAGGCTTTAGTGTTTTGCCAGTACTGCTGACGTCAGCCCGTCTTTATCCCTTACCGTTAGGCATGGGAGTAATAATACCTAGATTTAGCTTTATGCAGGACTCGCAATATAGTTGAAGCAAAGGATCGATAGTGAAGTAAAATGAAAGATTTGCAAAAAAAAGTAAAGATTTAAGGAGGGTGACGCACAGTATTTTTTTCCATAAGAGGAACGGATGTTGTGGAAATGATATTTTTGTAGAAGCAGGATATTTGTCATTAGGTGACCTATTACTAAATTACATGTCATACTATAGCAATGAAATGAATCAATACTGTGACACATTGACCCAGAATCTGTTATTGCTTTATGAAACATTTTTTACATTTTCCAAGACTGTCTCTCTCTGATAAATGCGGTCGTTATTTGACATACCATAGTGTTTATTTTGCCTGGAGTTAATAACATTAATTATATCTCGTACAAGGATGAGCCTGCTTAATGACTTTATTGTACTAATAGTATAGTATGATTTGAGTAAGAGAATTGAATCAAAAGAAAGTTAGTAGAACTTTTCTAATATAATATAGTAGTTGCAAATTACGGAGATAAAGTTGAGACAGCAGCCTTATAGTACGTAACTTGTAAGGCTAGCTAAATTACGTGGACTCTAACTCCCCGTCCAACTTTTACTAATTAAATTACCGTAAACCTATCGGTAATTTGGGTTTAAAAGCGTTCCAGCTATACTATACTATTACACGTTAACAAAATAGGGGAAATTAGTTTAACTTCTTATAAACATTTTGGTAATCTAATCGGACCAAACAAAAGACAAGTGTGTAAGAAAGTTGAGACAACTTTTTAGCTTATATTTTTCCGACCGAACACCGATAGTGGATTTAACTTTTTCCCTTACATTCACTTACCCAAATTAAAAACTCAGATATTTGTAAAGTATATTGCATTTTGCATTCGACTTACCTCTGTGCCCCTTGTTCCAGAGTTGAAAAAAGTCCAGTAAACTTCCACTCCAACGACATTATCGTTATTAAAAAATTCAGACTCGTCTTAATCTTCCCTTTGTTCTAAAATCGTAACTTCTTAAGATTATGAAACTTGAGACTTTTTCAAAAGATTACTACTAAAAATGAAGACTTCTTTAGGTACTAATAGTTATGGGATTAAGAATCCTCCTAACACTCGTATCAAAACCTCTTTCAATCAAACCTCCTAATCCTGCATAATAAAATATCCTACAATTTCTATAATCCTTTCTATCCGTTCTGAACAACAAAGAAATATAAGTACTAGTAGTACAACAGTCCGTAGAAATGTCTTTGTCTTGGGTGAAACCTTTGGGTCTTAGTAACCCTATAGTATACGTGGAACAACTAGTCGCAGTAGTAATCTGACAAGTGTTGGTAAAGTGTTTTAGTAAATCAAGGCTCCGTCTACTTGGTAGAGAAGACATGAAAGTATGAATGATTAAACGACTGTTCCAGCAGTAAACTATATTTCAGTTGGTTAAAAACTTGAGACTGCCGAATTTACAGAATGTGATGTGCAAGTGACAAAATATAATGTATCCCAGTTAGTCCTATCCTACAATATTCTCATGTTAAATAGCTGTAAAGTTAGTTCTGATGGCTATATAAATCTACAATGTGAACCTGGCTGAGATGAATACGAGGATGCTGAAGATGTTTCAAGATCCCTCGGATACAGGGCAAATAGTTATTATGGAATAGCAAGTCGTATCCTAATGCATAAATAGATAGGTTCGTCCGAAGTGACGATCACGTAATTTCTCGTACTTTTGGTTAAACTGTGGGTGTTGTCAGGCGTGTTTTACTATGTACAAAGACGTTCTTTCTAGAAGTTTAAGCTGAAGGAGGGTATTTTAATAGAACTGGGTTCAAAAATGACTATGGAAGTAAGATTATATGTCCTGTTCCTGTTAGTCAGGGAAAGTTACTACTTTTACAGCTGAGGGATGTCCCGGATTTGATCTCGCAACGAACAAGTAGAGAAGGAACTGCAATACCAGAGACTGGGTAGAGGAAGGTAATGAAATGACGATGACGACGACGAACCGTGTAGGTTTAGTTAGAATAGCATTGCATTTTTTTTGTATAGAAACAAACCGAACTGAACTGAATTTGCAGAAGTTACTGAATAGGGAATAATATAAGGCAGTAGAGCGGAGTAGACCAAGGTAAAGCAGCGCATTCGCAATATTCTCCCAAGAAGTCGGATCCTGAGGTTTGCTTGGCGAATTTCGGATTTTATCTCGAATCGGATAGTAAGTAGAGAAACAAAAAAGTGAAACTGTAGGACCACAACGTGGAAAGGAATGGATGTTGGTTGATGATACATGCATGCTTTTGAGACGGCATTCCCTAAAGTATAGTTTTGTGGTAGTTTGGTAAAGCATCATAAATTTCGATGACAAGAGATAACAGATTAAAAGGCATGGGCGCTTATGTCGATTATAATATGTGGATTTAAGTGGCTAATTGTATTTAAATTCATAGCAAACGGCCAAACAAAACTATAGACTCTCATCGGAAGACATCCTTTTATTCTAAACTATTAAAATAGAACTATAGTAATTTGCACAATTCTGTAAACGGTCGCAGTGACATATTTCAATGCAGGGACAGTAGGCCCAACTGCAATCGGACAAAAGCTTAACAAGTTGTAGGTAAAGTGACGCTGGAAAGGCTTTTCTCTTCGAATCGCACAAAGTCGTAAAAAGGGTTCGTGCTTGGTTTTGTAATATGAACTTAAATATTTGTTCAAATTAACGACCATATAGGATGCGGTTCCTTGCCTTCCCAGGATGTAAGAAAAGTAAATTTATCGACTTTTATAACGCTAACTATTACACAAACGCATCCGTAACCGTTCTTTTAGATGTAAACCTACCAAAAAAGATGCGACTACTATTGCCTTTTTACTGTACTCTTAGTACCATAGTATGAGGGATATAAGAGCTAGTAAAACTTTATTAAATACCCCGTTACTGCACTGCCTCATTCTTATTCCATCATTTTGTCAACATAGCATATAGTCGTGAGGATTTTTTTAAAAGCTTCACAGTTTCATTTCATCCATCCTCATCATCCTAGTGTTACTAAAGATAACTTACTACCCACGCTTGCTAAGAAAGAAGGATGTCCTTCGGTTGGATTTCGATGTTTCTTTCCCGTACAGAATAATTATGCAACGCAGAGGTATATTCATTATCAAAACGGGGAAAGTTCAAGGTCGGATGTGTAAACTGTTTCACTCGGATGGTGTTTTTTATAACGTGTTAATTGTTTTTGCATGCTGGGAATAGTTATAGAAGTTTCAGCGTTACATGAGCAAATATCGAGACAAACTAATAAACTGTCAAGTCGTGTATCCTGTTTAATTAATGAGCCGTTGCATTGTAGTAGTAAAAAGTGGTAGTTTAAGTCGTTTTAGGTTTTTCCTTGTTATAACAGAGTGCGGGTTCTAACTTGTAACTACTAAACCTAATACCCGGATCAAGTTCCCACAGCGGTTTTGCGAAGTCCTTTCTTCCCTTTTGCAATTAATCTGTCTGATAAATGTTCATTTGGTTGGTTTGGTAGCTTAAGGCTAGTAGTATTTTATCGGATAAATCTTCTGCGGTCAAATATAAATTGATGCAGTATAGCACCTTACAAGTCAAGTAATATTTATGTTATCTTGAGCATGAAATGAATTCTGAGGTTGAATCAAAGAAGAGTTTTGGATTAGGTAGCCTTCGTAGATTTTTCCAAAGCAAATGAAATAACTGCCCTTCACTTCTTTGGCTGGTTCTGGGGCTTGAGATTTTTAGATACTTATGTATATAGAGCATCAGGATTTTTCGCATCAAACACCGCAAAAAATTGGCAGACTGAGCATTGACTGCGTTCCTGATTTAATCGGATAGTAATACAAAAATCGATACATAATCTCTTATCCATTTTGTGTGAGTACATGGGTAACTGAAACACAGAACGCCTTCTTCAGATATTCTTTAGAAAACTAAGCCACCAGTTTAGATTTCATGAAAGACGAAAAAATTATATCTATCGTTATCAGAAGTATCGATTGAAATTTAGCACACGCTATTTATTATACATGCTTATCATTATCATGATTATACAACTAATTCCTTCTTCGTTTGGGTATAGAAATATTATTGTGGAGATAAAGCACGAGTTTGGTACATGGGACTCATAGAATAGGCACAGCATAGAACATGAACCATAGACTCGCATTAAGTTTACATCAGACCATTAGCATTTCCTCCATAGGTCATTCTCCCGTTGGTTAACACTCTACATGAACTATTGTAGATTAGAGGTGTGGTATTAAGGATATTGTAAAGTTTACACTAGGATTTGGCTCAAGTTTGCTTGTTTAAGATTAGGCAAAAAATATAAATGAAACATCCATGCAACTATAAACAGGCTCACTCCTACTGCGGAGTTAAGTTTATCGATTATCGACCTTCTTTCTCTCACTTTAAATCAATTTTACGAATTTAGGAACGTTTGTTTATTCTTATGATAAATGCTGCTTTGTAACACTGCAAGTTTTGTTAGACCCAAAAACTCATAATATAGTTGATATAGTATACTGTAGGCAAAATGTTGATTTGGTCAGGGAAAACATAATAATTCAAGAAATGTATCATATTTTCAGTAAAAATTAAAAGAATTAAAATGATGGATTTTGTTGTTTCAATGTATTTATTTTATTGATTCACTGTACTGTAAATAATGAATTGATTGCAATATTTCATTGCTTCTATCTGTATGTTTGGGTTTTACTGGCTAATCCCTTTGTTTGCAAAGTTTAAAAGTGTGTAGTTTCATTAAGTTAGACAGTTTGGAGTTTATTTTATTCAATGGTACGAATTAATGAAAATTTTCCACTGTGTATTGGCATTATCCATGCTATAAAATATAATCTTGCCCGTGCCAGAATGTCTGAGGATATTATGTTGTTGTCCTCCTTTTTTTACTGCCTTTTTCTCTGCTTATCAAAGAGCTTAACAACCTTTATCGTTAAAGCTGTGCGATGCCATGCTTTTGCTTGGCTGAAACATGATAGAGACGAGTAATATGATATGAAGCATTGTACATAATTTCAGTACGTCTTTGATAATAAAAAAATCCAAGGCTCAAACTCGAGTGAATGAGGAATTAAAACTACACAATGCTCTTTTATCGAGTTATAAATAAAAATGAAGTTCATCCAGAATGGGGGCAAAAGAAGTAGCAAGATTGGGAAGTAATTCATTGGTTTTTTTCATTTCCTTATCAAAAAGGAATGGTGTAGGAAGGAAAGCGACTGATTTATAATTATAATTACATCTACTAATGACTTTGATAGATTTGACCTTAGTCACCCGTGCCCTTTATCATCGTCATAATGAATAATGGCTCTTCATAGCAAGTGGGATTTGACGTAGTTACACATTTTAATTTCATGGATAATGTAGAGCTGCCTGGACTGACTGTTGAGTTTAGAATTTGTTGATAAAACTGGTATTTTTTATTACCCGGAACTTAGAGCTAAGTTTGCGTTGCATGTAATAAAATACAACTATAAAAGTCCTCTGCTATATTAGATAAATCCATACCAGAAATAAAGTGGTATACACGCACGTGGAAAAACATCCAACCTAAATCAACGCGATTCTAACAAAGAGAATGGAATACGTACCTACATGAAATAGAAACATATTGAGAACTCATAGCTCTGGAAATAATTCTCTATACTTTCAAGACATTTTCAATTTCCAATTACTTATCCTAGCTTCTCCTACACTCGTAAACTTATGTATTTTAGTTGGTCCATAAACAATTACTTTCCCCGTTTACATTATTAAACTTTATTTTTCTTTCTTAAAGAGCTTCGATCTATTTGAATTTACAATAACTTGAGTTGAGACCCTACTTTATACATTTTTGCTTCGGTGGTATTACTCTTTATGATGAATAATTTTTACCTGTATGAGCCTCCTTTGGGCTAACATAACATACTTCCAACAACAATAACTACTAAGCAGAATTCAACATTTGCACCCTTTAGTTCATAATCGAGCTCATTGCATGTCGATATTCCAATAAATAATAAATAAGCTCTCTCTTTTCGGCTTTCACTTCACCAAATGCTTTCATAAAGTGTATGCTACAGTTTTATGCCGAATTGGAGAATTGTGTCACTTGGCCTGAGATAACTACCGATAGCTATCAATACCTGCTTGCTAGAAGTCCGTCTGCGAATGTACATAGGAATTAGTAACTTTAGGGTCACCCAGCGAGCTAAACCTTGGACTGATATATTAAGTGTGCCTTGAAGCTTTCATGAGATACATTTAATACCAATATTATTATCAGTTATCATAATCTGAGATTTTGCCAGGAAATTAATCAAAAAAAGATTATTATTATTATATCCGTAAAGGTAGCTAAAAGAAAAAGAAGTTAATTCTTATAGCATTCTACTTCAAAGGAATTCTGGGAGTTGATTTCGGGGAATTAATCCACCTCACTGCTTTCTCTCTGATATTTAATAAGATATCAAGTATCCAATAATAATAATATAATCAGGATTTCTATCATATGACACTGCCAACTCATCAAAAGCCCGTCTCTACGGGTTCCTCGGATTCATCTTCGACGGACCTGAGTGGATTTCTGACACGTCCGGTTGTTCTAATCCTATTTCTCTTATGTGTCCTAGTTTACTACTCGCTCCCCTCTAGGAACGGGGATTACACAGGCTCTGAGGTACTTTTCAATTATCAAAATCTAGGTTTTTTTTACCAATATACCGTAACTTATGAAGCAGCAGTTGCAGGATATTATTTTCCTGTTATTAAGTTAGGACATTATTATTTTATTGTCACTCTGGACACTTTGTCCAATTCTGCCATGCATGGCCGGATTACCACGAAACGAAACATAACCCCCTTTTACCTTCACTTTCAATCAAGTTGCACCTAAAGCTTTATTTTACTAGATTTGCTTAAGAAAAAACATTTTTTTCCCGTGGGAAGTAATCCTGTATGCAGGTCACGTCTTTTTAACGCATAACATCAGCTGCATAACATCGCAGTTTGCTGTATTGCATGCAGTATCATCGCAAGCTATCCATTTATTTCCATCATGTCACGAAGTCACGATACGATTGATCATGAAACTTAATTTTAATGTACATTGCTCCAATTTACGTCCATCATCCTAATATGCTTTTACTTTTTGTGTTCATTTCTGCTTATTTTGTTTTACATCGCAGTAAGACGATGAAATTGAGCAATGAATAACTAAAGTTAATCATAAACTCGGGGTCAGGGTATTTGTTGTGAATATCATTCTATCTATCATTATCATTAATAACGTGACTTAGAAATACTGAGCAAAATTATGCTTTCTCTTGAACAGCCTTGAGACTATTTTTATATAACTAATTGAGTTATGAGTCAGGGTTAAAATATGCTCACATATCGTTTGTCAATCAACATATAGTCCGAAGTTCGTGACATAAAACGTAATATAACAACTCAATCAATTATGCAGAGTAGAAGACAAGCTAGCTCATAAAATAATACGGGAAACCAAAAACAAATTGAGCACAATTTTATTTAAAAATACATACACACTGATTCATAAAATTTGCAACCAACATTTTCGACTTTCAATTTTAAGTTTATTCAAAGGACATGGATTAGTTCATATCAGTTTACTTTCACTTAATTGACTTACTTAATCAATCTACCACATATCCTTAATTTATTAAAAACACCCATTTACAGTATATACGACTCTCCCATTTATTCAAATCAAAGAACCTAGATAGTTCGTAGTACCTCGCCCATATGCCGCGGCTTGCATAGGAAAAAAAAGATTCTTTGAAGACAATGAGATACCCCTTTTAACGTGTAAAGGATAGCGTGCCGCTTAATTAACGAGGGCGGCATATGGGCGAGGATTTGGGGTACCTTAGTTTACTTATGTCTAACACATCTATACTATAATTTAATCAAAGCCCCCATTTACGTTTATGACCTGGCCAAATAATTTTAATCCATTTTTCACCAATAATTTTAAAGTTGTGAGAACTTTTTGAATGAACTTTTATTGCTTTCACCAGTTAGGAGAAGAGGAGCTGAGAAAGCGCAGCGAAGCGAGATTGAACGAATGGGAAAAAAAGAAACGGGATGAAGAGCGGAACGAAAGAGAAGTTAAGAATTTCCAAAGTACCAATGAGCTTGTTTTAGGAGCCAAACGGTACAAATTGTACGAGAAGAAACGGCTCAATTTCAAGAAAGCTGAAGCATATTGCAAGAAAAATGGTGGACAACTTGCCAGAAGTAAGCCTCAATGTAACCTATAGTAAGACTTATGCATACTGCATTTCCGGAAATAATTACCCTGGGGAATTTATCGTTAGAAGGAAAAAGTTTTAAAACCCGTAACATGAGTATGGTCGCGGAATTTTATTTTTTAATATAGAAAGGGGGGGCGGGGCAGAAAGGGGGAATTAATTCCGGAAATACGGTAGTACCTAATATAGAAGTAAATATGTTCTATGAAATTGATCATATACTTTAGCAGTAGTAAAAGAAACTGAATTTCCTGAATAATAATTTCAACAAATTGTTGAATTAAGTTAACTAATAATGATACAAGTGCCCAATATGAGGAGAAAAAAAAGCTGACTAGTAATCGTGAGAACACGAAATGTGAGAGAAAGTAAATATGAAATTATTATATCAACCGATGCAATGGCGTAGTTACAGAATTTATTTCGCATTCACTTTCGCATGCTTTCTTATTCTTTCTTTGATGGTCTTTTGATTGAACGGAGTAGTGAAGCCTGCGATGTTACAAATGCTGCACTTGTTTGTAACAAGGGTACGAAATAGGGTTTATTTTAACTAGAACTTAGGAGACATAAAGTCAATTTATAAAATGGACAAAATGTCAAGGTTCGCGAATAAGAGTCACTGAATGAAAACAATTCTGAGAAATGTTTTGCTTTAAATCCTTTGAGCATGGCATTGCGTTGAAGTAGAAAACTTTCACCATGAGATTTCAGTATACGATCTGTGGATTGAGCTTTTGACTACAAGCTTCACTACCTTTTAATATTACGAACACTAATTTAATGAAATACTGCTAAACTAGCGATTGCATAAGAAACGCCACAAATATTTTAGCCCAATATTACTTGAAGTTCTGCAACTATATTATACAGAGTGATAACCAAAGCAGCCAAGGCCAAGCCCAAGGTTAATTTACTTCCACATGAAGTATTCAATTTAATCATTCTGTCTTTGATAATTATGAATCACGGTTGTATAAGTTTTGTGAGTATTGATCAATTATTCTTTGATTGTGTGCCATAATTTGTTATTAATAGCCGAGAACGTTGATGAAATGCAACGGCTTCAATACCTGCTCACGAAAGCCAGATCCGTAAGTGATGAAATGTGGATTGGAGTGGATAAGAAAAAATGGAAAAAGCACTCCACCAAGATGCAGGATCATCCGGCTGGAATTAATCCCGATGCTTTGAACGGCATGGGTGCTATGATGATGTGAGAGTTAATTTAAATCTAATTTATTAGAAATGCCGTGATATTATTTATAAAGGGAGTATATGAAGAACGCCCACTGACATGGGAAGTAAATGTGAGATGAAATGAGATGAGAGTTCAATTTCACTATGCTCGACAAATTCATTTTGATCGTTAGAACATTCTGCTTGACAAAGCACGTGTAAATACGTACGTGCTTGTGCTTGTGCCCTCATTAATGTCACAAAATGATTTCAAATAGCTGCCAATGGCAGATACAAATTAAAAGCAATTAAAGGTTCTGCACGTTTTAGATGAAAAAAAAGACCTTTTGCATATAACATTCTTTGTGAAGAGAAAGTTGAGTTTGAGTTTGAGTTTGTTGACGTTTCTCGAGCCATCGCCCATAACATCTCCATTTAATACATAATTGCTATCTGAATCTGAATCTAAATCTAATTGCTTTTTGATTCTGACAATTGGTAAGTTTTGCAATTGGGTGGGTTAGCGTTAGAGAGAGAGAGACTAGAGACAGTTAGATTTGTTTGGTAATTGTACATAGCCAAAGGTTAATTTGTGAAGAGAAAGTTAAACTTCATAAATTCATAGCTGAGACCGTTAACTTTCATAGGATGTTTGCATAAAATGTTTATAACCGTATGATGGATCTTAAAGAGATCATTTTGTACCGTAGAACACTCACTTATTCAATCCTTATTTTGTATTGTGTTTCTCTTAAAGGGGTGGTGGAGGCAACCAGCAGATGTGCCCTTCTCTGAGTTCATCTACGAGGTCCTTGGCTCCTACAATGTGTCTAACGGAACTGCCATTTATCTGCGAATTCGATAAGAATGTCAAGCCTAAAACATCACAAGCTTCAAAAGGGGAAAAGGACTTTAAGAAAATGCTAGGCGAAAGAAATAGACGAGGTCGTGGTAGAAAGCCTTCGGCCAAGCCTAAGAGGATGAGGGCGAGAAGTATTAGAGATGAGATGTAACTTATTTATTATTTTTTGAGTTAGATTAATGTATAAGTTCATTACATGTATCTTGTTCGGAACTATGTAACTTTGGATGGGAAAACGTACTTGTAACAAACCAATTTTATTTAACATGTGCTGTTCTAATAGTATAAAATGTAAAACTAACAAATGAAAGGTAACATCGTCAACAGTATTGCTTAAGTATGGCTAATTTAATTCAGCGTCAAAAAATTATTAAAACATTAATTTTAGTTGAATTAAGAACTGTCATTATTTTAAAGTAATAGTTGGTTTATAAAGTTTGACGTATTTGCAAATTAATTGCACCTTTCAAAGATTGAATCAAACTTTCAGTAAAGATCTGCTAGGAATAGTTACATTCTTTCTCAAATCCTAGAAATCACGAAATGAATAGTGCGGATAAAAGCATCTTGCCTTGATTTCCAGGACTTTTACAATTTGGGTACAGCCCGTTTAACAATTTGAAGTAATTCATATCCAGTGAACTCATTATTTTCAATCGCTTCAACCACATCTGCAGCATTCAGTCTATATTTTCGTTTATAGCTGCTAAACCCTTGCTTCGGCTTGTCTCGATTATGCCTGCTATTACTAGTATTGCCACTACCGGAACTCAAACGATCAGTCTTTGGATCATCCACAATTTCAATGACCTGAGAAGTAATGCCTTCAGAAATGGCAAGAAAGTCCAGTTTCAAGGCTGAGTTAGAAGAGCTCGGTAAAATGTCCAGGGGAACATCGAACGTCCTTTCAGATGAAGCCACCACCTTTTTATGTTTATTTGACCGTCCATGAAGGCATAAATCATGCTAATAAAATACATAAATATAAAATCAAAATGGTGAAAGGCATAGTTTCCCATACAAAATATATCCTCAACAAACCAATATACCTTGTGAGCTCGAAGGTGTACTTCACAAAATTTACACATAGCCTTGGATATGTTGGTAGGATGAGCTGTAAGCCAATCTAAGGAATTAAAATTATGTATCAGAAACTGCCTGAATTGTGTACTTAAAGACATTTCCCCCAGAATCTATCAAGGCAACCTTTCAGGTCCGGGTCTTGCTCCCATTCAGGTCGATATTTTTTAAGATACTTGCAGGCAGAAGGTCGACTTTTCTTGGGCCTGGGACCTAAATCCGTCGTATTTGCAATTTCAGGTTTAGTCTCTTCATCCTGCTCAAGCCCTTCGTCTTCTGCAGGTTCCTCATCATTACATACGATTTGGACGCTAATAGGAGCGGTTGAGATACCATTTTCCAAAGCCTTAGCAGCATTAGCCCCATGCTTCCCCGTAGCCCCGTGGCAAATAAGATCAGCTATAAAGTTTTTAGTCATGATTTAGGCAAATACTTTGTATTTTACTTCAAAAACTAGCTTATACAACTTCAAACAACTTTCTCTTACATTTATGCGCTCGTAACACAATCGCACAATATCTACAGTATGCTCGGGTGTCATCATTTGAAACTTTCACCAGCCAATCTATCAGGAAAATACTCTTTGAGTATATAATTCTTCATATAAAGTGTTAAACTTTTTGTAAAACATTATATAAAACCTCGAAGTTCAGGCTCCACCATCCAGTCATCGTTGAAGCGATGCATCTTTTACTTTTTCTTTACAAATATGATATCGCATTAAATCCCTTGATTAAGGTGGTCAAACTGAAATCATACCAATAATTCCTATAAAAAAGAATTGTTTTAAAAACCTAAACGGGCCAGCCTAATGCCTAACTGAAGTCGGGACTTTCTCCAACTTCCTAATGATAATTAATTAATCCCCATAATTGTATTTAACAACCAAAATCATAAAAAAATCCCAGAAATTAATTTCATAAGCGTTGGCTAATTCTAGCAGTCCACTTCGCTGATGACCGTTCCATTCTTTAGTTTGTTAATAATTCCATTTACGGATTTGGCTAGCTAGACGGCTGCATTATTTTTTTTAAGGCTACAAGCCCCGCTGCTATTCCTAAATACCTCTAGCCCCTTCAGTTCATATTCTAACCTTCAATTAATTAACCAATTCCAATTACCTTTCTCTCCAAGAAAAATCTCACCAAATGGCCATTTAAATGATTTATCTATAAAGTTAATCGTTAAACGAACAAAATGGCATCCCAAAAGGTTAAGAGAAATATTACTCTCTACTCTCTATCTACTCTTCTACTACGAAGTCTAGGGGATTTAACATTTAAGCAAGCACGCCAAGCCACGCACACTTTCCCCAATGTTCTTATAAACCCTGCCCAATACTTTTTTTAACGGGTTGTAAATACAAAACCGTCTTAAAAACTCGATATTTCTTTCTCGATACTAAAAACAGTCATTTTTTAATAAAATTTAAAATTGACTGTTAAAATCTATACTTTTAATTATTTGAAATATTCCATCAAAAACTGGGTTATTTATTAACAGCCCAATAGACTTTCTGCGGCGCACGGGTATTTGCCGGTGGGTTAACTTTTCTCCCACAAACATGCATGAGATCTACGGGGATAATTCAAGTGGCGGTTGTTTGGCTCACAGACGGAGAAATAGCCCTTGTGAATTGTTAATTATATTTTGTTGCGGAAAGGAGAACGAGTGCTGTCTCCTCTTCCCAATTTCCGGCACTTTCTCCACTTTCCATTTACTTCCAAAAGTGAAAGCCGAATGAAGGAAAATTTACAATTTATTTGGTAAGTTTAATTTGACTGTTTAAAAAAAAGTTTGAATTTGAACCCTTGAACCTTTATTTCTTGTGGCTTTTTGTGGTTTTGTCTGTAGGAAATGTAGATTTGTTGGGTGTTTTTGGGAATATTCGAGTTTTCATTTGTAATTTCGGTTAATTTGGTACGGAACTCTGTAAATTATTTATTGTTGCTTTATTTTCGTAGAAGTTAAAGCAACGCTTGTCCCAGGTTTAAACGTAGAGATGTTACCCTGAAAGTCTGACTTTTTTACGGTGAAAAAGGTCAAATTTTAAGTTGTTCTAATTTTTTTTTTAATTGTCAATAAAGATGGGAAAAGTTGTAGATGAATGCCAGCCCTTTGCTTGTGCCATTCAAGGTTGCTTACAAAGTGAGTTTTTTTTTAAAATATGGATTTTATTTTAAGATGAAAGGAAAGTTTATTTTAAAGAATTATTGAATTTATTTCCCTTTGATTTGATTGATTTTTTGGTTCTAGAAAATGATTACCAACAAGACGCTTGTTTAGCCGTGATTGAAAGTATGCTAGTTTGTTGTGAAAGTAACGAATCCAAGCAGTTCCCTTCCTGTGACGGATTCAAGTTTCAGTTGAATAAGAGAAAGCAGAATAAATCTAAGAATCCTAAGAAGTATAACGAAACTTTTCATAATTTTTTTAAAAAATTTGTATGGTGTATTTATTGGTAAATTTTTTTTATACTTTAGGAATGAACAGAAGTAAACCTGCAGCAGCTGTAACTGCTGGTTCGAATCCGGTTCGAGATAGTAAAGGACGGCCGCTTTATCTAACGCGCTTGCCGTGGCATAGAAGAAATCCACGGACTTTTGTTATCACCGGAACTATCATAAGCCTTCTAGTTTTGTTTAGCAAACCCCTTCATGATGCAATATTTGTAAAGTAAGTTGTTATGTTTTCTGTCAGTATTTACCACAGGTTTAAAACTCCAGTATAATTGTGTAATTTAATTTAATATGACTAGGCCAGAAGATATTCGGTTCGAAGACACTTTCTGGCCAACTGACAAGCAACGAGGTTATCGTGCTATTGATATGCACCGAGAAAGGTGGGCTAAACAAGCGGCCGAAGAAGCAGAGAAGATAAAAAAGGCAGAAGAAAGCAAAGCTTCGGCCAAATAAATTATATATTAGCGTATTCAAAAAGGCGTAATTTTAGAAGACATTTTAATGGTGAAGAAACTGATGCTTTACAAAGCAAGGTGTGAAATTATTTCGTGATTTACTCAGTAAGAAATGGATGCAGTTCTAAAAGCTAAAAGAAGACTTAAAGCATTTCCCCAGCTCGCAGCTGAATGTTCAAAGGAAGGCTTAACTTATGCTCGGTGCGTGACCCAGACGGATGACCCGAAAATGAAACAGTGCGAACAAGAGTTTCAACTGTTTAAGAAATGTTTGGTGGCTGCTGGAAAGAAAAAGTCCGTTCGAATTTAAATTTAACCTTAGTCCCTGTTTGCTGTGTATGGTTGAATGTGGAAGCACTACTTTCTTAAAATAACATGGAATCATCGGGAATTTTTCATCACTTAGCTGTCGGACTAGTAATAAGACTGTTAGCGATAGGATATAGTATTTTCCACGATGCAAACAACGTAGTCAAGTATACGGACATAGACTACTCCGTGTTTAATGATGGAGCTGCCTATGTCGTGGATGGCGAATCTCCCTATCTCCGGGAGACTTTCCGTTACACCCCCATTTTAGCTTGGCTACTAACCCCTAACTTAACAGTGTGTGCTTCCTATGGGAAAATACTCTTCAGCTTGTTTGACATCCTAACAGCGTATTTGATTTTCTGCCTCACCCTCAGTGAAAGCGGGGGCAACAGATCCCTAAGTCGGAAATGCGCATTTCTATGGATTTACAACCCCCTTCCAATAGTGATTTGCAGTCGTGGAAGCTCTGAAGCAATAATTCTTTCACTGGTCTTGTCAGTTTTATATTTCACGAAGAAAAACGCCACCCTCTTGGCTGGAATTTTGTACGGTTTTGCAGTACATTTCAAACTCTATCCGATATCATATTGTTTGCCATTATATCTCTGTTCATCAGCCGTGGACAAGCAATCAATATGGCAGAATCTGTTTACTTTCACTCCAACGAGAATCAAACTAGTTGTGGGCTCTATCATAGGCTTCTTTCTGCCTACCCTTATCTGCTACTGGTTTTATGGGGATGAGTACTTGCAAGAGACGTATTTCTATCATTTGACGAGGAAAGACATTCGACACAATTTCTCCCTGTATTTCTACATGTTGTATCTAAACTGGAATACTGTAGGATTTCTTGGTCTGATCGTCAAAATCCTGCTGTTCGCACCTCAAGCTATCCTTCTGATAGCTTCTGCAGTTCTTTTTCGTTCACCCGGGGATTTGTGCTTCGTTGTATTTGTGCAGACTTTTTGTTTCGTTATCTTCAACAAAGTGTGCACCTCCCAGTACTTTTTATGGTACTTGAGTTTACTGCCTGTTATTGCTCCTAAATTAGAAATGAAAGTATCAAACGCTACTATACTGCTTTTTGTGTGGTATTTTGCTCAAATTGCTTGGCTTCTTCCAGCCTACTTCCTGGAATTTGAAGGAAGAAACGCTTTCATGTATGTGTGGTTGGAATCAATAGCGTTTTTCTGTGCCAATATTGGCATTCTAGTTCAAATAATTAAGAATTATCGTCCTTAAATTGAATTAACCTAAGTCTGATTCTACTAGTTATTAGCATACTAAGCATACCGGTACAGGAAAGATTAGTTTAGTATTTAGTAATTCATTGTTGGATATACGAAAGTAGTGGTTGTATCTTGTATGTACAGCAGTAGAACGTGAACGATAGTAGATTCTCTAAGCAATAATAAATGTCTAGTACGAAAAACTTGAGTATTGACTTCGACTCGACGTTTATTACTAAATCTTTCCTACCAGTTGGACAATAAGAATCCCTCGACTTTGTTGCATCATGTGAGATGTGAATAGTAAATTATACTATTAGTTATTTTCTACATTCTAAAAGGTACACTCTTTTGTCAAAGCATATTCGTCTTATCTAACTAAAATAAAATCTATGGATAGCTACATTCCCATTCCTGATCTCCTTGCCGAAGACGACGGAGCAGTTTTATCTAATAAGTCCTTCGCTTCATTTATTTTAGATGCGATATACGGGGATCCTCCTCGGTCAGGATGATTTAATGTGATTATCCTTTTATGAGCCTCCTAAACATTCAGAAAACAACAATTAAAGAATTAAACATAAACTAGAATTCTTGAGCTTAGCCCACTCTTGCTTTAGTTGTACTGTACTGTGACTGTGTGTGTACGAATTATAAATACCTTTACTCTAGACTTCGTTGCAGCCGGAGATACCCCTAGTATTAGAGACGCTTCCCTTTTGGACATTTTTGGTTCAAACCCTCCCTTATAGTATTTACTGGTTGACAATGCTTCTTCTAAATTAGGTAAAGTTTTCATAGCCTCTGTCATTTTTTCTGCCATGTTTGGCATTCTTCTTAGGGCATATCGTCCAACAAATCCTAACGCAGCGATACCCAGACCAACAGCCACCATTGAACTACCCTAGAAAGTTATTAAAAATCAAATAAAACGCATGAAACCAACATTTGTAACAAAAACGAGTGCACAAAACAAAATACAAGTAAGACAGATATTGCAATAGAACATTCGAGGAAATCGAATCGTCACTTACCATGATTTTTTACCCCCAAAACGGATTATTTTCGACTGGATAAGCACTCAAATCTTGACTAGAAACACCGTTTTTGTTGATTTTAAGCCCAATAAATTAATAGTCAAATTCTTATAGAACTGAAACTACTCAAAATTTTATTTTAAACATTTTTGCATCATCTTCTTTCGTAACAAAATTTGAATTCCGGACCAATTTTCTTGTCCCGCAATTTACAAATAATCATTTCTTTTGACAAGAAGAGACCCAGCCTATAAAAAAAATATCAAGGCAGATGGAATTGAATTTTCTATCAAATTGTTTTTGAAATTATGGAAATACATCACTTATTGTCGGACTTGAATGTAAATTGAGAAAAAGTTGTAATTTTTTAAATAATTTAATTAACTGGATTTAAACATTTTTAACCAAAAACTTCACGGTCGTCGTAATTGTAACTCCTAAAATAAAAAGTAAATACTTCCAAAATCCAAAGAAAAAAAGTGCTTTTTAGAGTCAACAGTAAACAGTCAAGAAAAGTCAGTCATAAAAGTTTAAAGAATGGGAAAGGAATTGGAATCAGAGAAGGTTTTGAAACGGTCATGCGAGTTTTAAACTCGTTTTTCAATACGGCCAAATAACAAGGGACTTTGGGGAGCAAACTGACGTTGGAACGGCGGAAGAAAGGCATATTTTTACTGGAAAAACGGATAATCCTTGGATTTGGATTGAATTAGGAACGAACGAGAAGAATCAATTGAAGACGGTGGAGGCAAGGTATGGCGCAGTTTTGACCTAGGAAGAGGAAGAAGTCCCTTTTAATGAGCTAATGCTGCTGTAAAAAGCGTCTAGTTTTGGAAGTTGGATTGGAAGCGTTAAGAGCGAAATGTAAGTAAATAAACAAATATAGTTTGTGAAGTGTGGCTGGAAGGAAATTTATTTTAATCGGATGTTGTATTATATCTTGTAGATTTGTTGGAGGAAGATGATCGGCCGTTTTAAAAGCGCTTTGTTCAACGCTGTAAGTAATACTGGTTTGGATGCATCAGTCGTTGGTCTAAATGGGGCATCCTCCAGGCCGGGGGATGTGTATGGAAATGGATCCAGTGGTGGTGGGGGAGGCAGTAATAGTAGGAAGAACAGTCGTGCAAATATAAATCGTCAGGAGTCTTGTTCAGAGAATCGTACTCGAAAGTATGAGTATTCCCGACCTCACTTCCTTCAGTTGGTCAGTACGGACGAGATTGTGGTGTCGGCAGATCATATAGTCAGACCTATTATTGTACCGAGAGACCTTTCCTTTCTTCCTTGGGAATCGGGTTATGCAGAGTAAGTAATTGGTGCGATTATGAAAGGATTTTTATTTAATTTGTTGACTGACGAAGTTTTTAAACTGTTGGTTTGTTTCTAAAGGACAATAAATTCAGGGAAATCCAAAGTTAACGAAGATCAAGGTCGGGTCCACTCTTCCTACATTCAGGTGCAGGTTCCTGAAGATAGTGTTAGGCGAACTGCTGGAGATAGGAATGGTGAAGCGGAAGTTCAGTCACCAGAGTCTCCTCTTTCTTCCGATTCAGTAATGACTGAGGTTCAAATACCGTACTATTATTTCGCTTTGTTTGATGGTCACGCTGGGTCTGGGGCTGCTGTAGCTGCTGCTGCTCGCCTTCATGTTATTTTACACGTAAGTCAAGGTTAACTAACCGTTTGTTTAAAGGATGTAAGTGAAAGTACTCCATTACTTGGTGGTTGATACGAATACAGAATGAATGAAATGATTCTTCATATCGTCATACAGGAAAAATTGCAAGAAATAGGATATCATCTGGCTCAAGATGGTCAGTTTTGTGAAAATATTGGAGGCAAGTCAAAGTCCAGAGGTGTGTATTGGTTCCCTCAAGTTAGCGTTACGAAGGATTCGTTGATCGTAGGAGCCTTAGAATCCGCTTTTCATGAAATGGATGAAAATATCAGGGAAGATAACTTGAAATACGAAGGAGTCAATGGAGGGTGTACGGTGGTTGTGTGTCTTTTTATTCTTGGAAAATTGTATACTGCAAATGCTGGAGATTCAAGGGCTATTTACTGTATGCGAAACGCAGATCCGGTTCCCTTGTCACTTGACTTCACTCCTGAAACTGAGAGGACCCGTGTTCGACTCCTTGTAAGTACATCGTTTTATTTAGATCTTTTGCTTTTGAAGAATACTATAAACGATATGTCTAAATTAATAAACTGAAACATGGTTTTTCTTATAGGCTGCTCAGAGACCGGAGCTTTTGGGGGCTGATTTTACTGCTAACGAATATCTGCGACGACCTGTAAAGAAGGATCTAGGATCTAAAATTCTTTATCGATCCGGCCATATGACGGTTAGCCATAATTTCTTTTCAGCATTTACCATTTTTAATTAATATGCTTAGTAGGGGTTCTGAATTATTTTTTTAGGGGTGGGCCTATAAGACTGCATCTCAAGAGGATTTAAAATTTCCAGTAGTGTTTGGGCACGGGAAAAGGGTAAGTTTGTGTGTACTTCTTACAAATAATCAGCTGAGCAACATAACTTTGAATATTGTATGTATCTTATCTAGAGTCGCGTTTTGGCAACCATCGGGGTCACCAGGGGGTTTGGAGGTAGGTTTTAGGGTAGCATAGTGCAATTTTGAAATGAAAATAATTAAATAATATAAGTTTGGTATAAGAATGTAAGACCAAGTTCTCTTACTTTTCAGATCACGAGCTTTGTGCTCATAGTTCAAACATTAAAATTAAACCGTTTCTGTCCTGTCAACCTGAAGTAAGTTCATCCGCTGTTACCTTTAAACGGTCGATTGAAATAGCAGTGATTCACTCGGCGCATTTTTCCTTCAATTAGGTGAAGATTTTAGACCTCAGTGACAACTTGGACGATGATTCCGTGATTATAATGGGCACTGATGGACTATGGGATGTGACCGCAAATGCGACAGCTTCCAAAATTGCGTTTTCCACCTTAGATCAGTTTCCTGCCAGCGATCAGAATCGATATAAATATCGGTACGTCTCAGCAGCTCAAGATCTGGTGATGCATGCTCGAGGAAAATTCAACGATAGAAATTGGAAGATGAGTGATGGCTCAGGTAAAATAGCCGATATTTTTGTACTGTATTTTTATCGTGTATTTTAATAAAAAAAATCTAATTGTTTCGCTTTTTCCTCTAGCTGCCACAATCGACGACATTTCCGTTTTCGTTGTTCCTATTGGGCCATATCGTCAATACTGGCTAAAACAAACTATGATTGCTAGTATTTCAAACGAGCAGCATATTTTTCAACCTCTTATATATCCAGAAACTGAGTTAGATCCTAATGCAAACCCCGGAGACGACATTATTAAAACCAGTAATGATGAAGCGATCGTCGAAGTCACTAATGGTATTAACCCTGAAAACAAAGCAGTTAATGATGCAACGGAGAATGATTACGTGGACGAACCAAACCACTAAGAATTCATTCTTTTGAGTCACTTTTTATTAACTTTTCATGTAATGTTTAACAGTTCATTCATTCCAAAAAAGAGCGTTCCACTCAATTTTAACTTAATGACCCAATGATCGTATAATGGTAATTTACTCTATGCATAATATGAAAATTAGTTATAATCTGTGATATTTGTAAGACGCTGCTAGAAGACACCTTTATTTTTCAAGGTTGTCTGATAAGTACTGGTAAACCAAAATGAAAGCTTTATTAATTTATTAATAGATATTTGCGATAAAAAACCGCATCAGACTTTGCTTTTTAATTCCTTCATTACTCACAGATAGATTAACATATTAACTTTACTTATCTTTTTCTTCACCGTTTTAATTTGCTCCGCGCTCAGCTCTATACTTAACAAACAATTTATTATTATTATTATGAAACGATTCTTGATTATATTACGTAACTGTGAAGTGAAGAAATAAAATAAGCAACAGTTTAATCCATATTGTATGCTGAAATCGTGGTAAACTAAGCCAAATACATGCATACAAAATGCCTTCGAATAACGAAAGAATATCAACAGTGAATTAGGTAGGAATTCGTCTTGAACAATTAAAAGATTAAGGGAAAGGTACCGATAGTTGGGTTTGACACTTGACCGCTTTAAACTTAGTTCACAAGGGATTAGTTTCTAATCTTAAGTTTTTATCAAGGTTCAACTTTTTTAGAAGATCCTGCACTTTCCATTAACTGCTTAATCCTCTTTCTTGTCCCCTCCTGCAGAAATCGCAACCTTCTTCTGCAACTTTTCATGCTCAGCCATGAGTCGATCATACTCTTTTGCAACACTGTTAGCTTGGGATTTTATAGCGTCACGGTCATTCTTCAAAGTGGCAATTTCTATTTGTAACAAAATACAGATTAACATCGCAGCGGTCGGTATATTATCATATTAGCATAGTACCCAGGTTCGAATACCTTCTTTCAGCGTATTGACCTCAGTCTCAAGTTTAGCAACCTTGGCATTGTTCTCCTTATCATTCTTGGTGTTGTTGTCCTTGTTGTCACTCTGCTGATTAAGGAGAGATCGAGCAGCATCAGATGCCGAGGACGCTTGCCGCATAGCCGCTTCGCTTTGGGCCATCAAGGTTCCTTGTGTAGAGATCAAGCTCACGATACGTCGAATAATCCTACATTTTATAATAGTAACCAATCGTAAATCTATACTACAATCGGTCCATAATATTTCTATCGACAAGACTAAAACTCACAGCGAAAACAAAAGAGCAAATCCCGAAATATAGAAGTTCCTTTGAGCCCTGAATAATTTCATGTGCGCTTGCATTTCAGCCTTTGGGTTGATGTTCAAGTCGTACTCTTCATTAGAGTACTTTCGCATTTCCCTTATCGCATCTATAATAAATCGCGTATGCATAAAATTAACATAGCTCCGCTAAGCTTAATGCCTCTTGTAACGTTAAGTACAGTACATAATTACTAATTACCCAAAAACAACAGACAAAGGAGACCAAACAATCCATAGAAATACAGTTGAGTCTGAGCTCCAAGACTGTGCAGTATTCGAGATCGAAACACCTTCAACCATCTACGAAAACCCCCAACAAATACATTAGTTATTTAACAACCTTAGCTAACAAAAAAAAACGTATTTTAGTCACAAATTAATATAATAAAAACCTTTGAGGAGAGATGTAAGGCAAGAGCAGGATCAAAAGAACGATGATTTCGATATACAGGAAACCTGCAACAAGACCCCACTGAAGACTCATCATGTACTTTTGCTCTCTATCCAATTAAACAACAAAAACAAACAATTATACACAAACGCTCAATAAGCGTCCGACCATAACTAAATACCGTATTTCCCGAAATAATGCCCCCCCTGGTATAATACATATTACATGTTACAAGTCTGCCCTATATCTTGTCCTTCCTTCGAAAGAATAATTACCCTGGGTCATTATTTTACGAAATACGGTATACAACAACTTTTAGTCAAATTTATCAAACATATCCAACCCTTATTTTAATATAGTAGGTACCTTAAAAACTGTAGAACTGTACTACTTTTTTGTTCTGAAAAGTTCTGGAATGGAATAGGGAAGCTCTCTATTCAAAAAAGAGACTCTACGTCCACTTTTTATACTCGGAGAAAAAACAAGTACACGACTCTCTTAAAACTTTAAAACGAATGTGACTTTTTTGCAAATAAATTACGTCAATTGGAGATGAAGTTTTATTTAAAGAATAAAGGAAGGAATAAATGGATGAATCACGCTCCAAATGTCCAAATTGCGTCAGAATCCACGGGAGATTAGATTCTTTTTGTTGTAAAAATAAATTTGGTTGAAGATGATGTGTGTTTTTGTGAAGTTTCTTGGTGAAGCGGACTTTTTTCAAAGTTACTTTTTCTATGGTGGAATTCCCAACCTTCCCCTTGACCGTTCTTTTTTTTTGGGGGTTATCTTTTTTATCTTATCTGCGTCGGCAATTGGCTTATCTTAAGTTGAGATAAGACTCTAAGCTACTGGGGATGGGGACAAGGCAGTCACTGCTATGTATTTTATTGTTGATTTATTGACGCTTTTTTTAAAACTAAACTTGATCAACAAGCGTTGAATATTGCATGTATTTTCGGTTACTTTTATTTTATTGGCCATAAATTGTATCAAAGCTCTTTCCGGACAGAACTCCTGCAGCGCTTGGTTTGTTAGCAAAAAAGCGGGTATGAAATTATAGCGCACCGGGCACCGATTTCTGTAAAATGTAGGGTTTAAAAAAGGAATCCCGTCAGTAGTATTCCGGAATCTGTGGGAGATATCGTTTGGAATGCAAATGTAGTAAATCCTGATTAAAACCACCATCTTATCGATCTCTCCAGCCAATGCAAGATAATCTTATTAGTCTCGTCTAGCCTGGCGAAAGAAAGGGGTCTTCTAGACGCTAACGAGACTTGCATCAATCATTATAATTAGCAAGAAGTTGGAGTTAACTTTTAGCAAATGAATTACAGACCATTGACCCACTACTAGTCCTTTAGGTCATGCACAAAACATCGTCTGCATTGTCTGTGCAAGGTATGCTGAGGAAATGGAATTAACATTACAACAATTGGAACAATAGGCACGACTTTGACTTAAGACGTGAAACTTTCCTCAGATCCATTATCCTCACAAATAATTAACTTTACCCTATCCGTCTTATTTCATTAGAGATTAGTTTAGCCCCTTTTGTGTAAAGATGTTTTATTCCGTAAGAGGTTTTAATAGGTAATACTGCACTAATGGTCGTGACAAATCCCTTGGTTTTACTGTTATTACACTAACATTTATGCATAACATGAACGAATAGGACTGCTAAGCTAGAACTAGACCGTCTGATGCTGCATGGTAATTCAATAAATTGTATATATTATTATACAGGGACAAAAAGACTGGCTATTTACACTAATGAAATGCTTTCTCTTATGATATGTTCGGAATAGTGGTCTAGTTTTGTCTAGTTGATTTAATTTTGAAATAAATATTACAAACCAGTATATAACAGCTCGAACTGCTAGCAAAGAGAAAGCAAACAAACAAACACTTTATAAGTGAAATTATTACATTATTCATGAAATATTTGGAAACTCACCCAAAGGAAGTTCTTTGTCAAAGTTCCAGCTCGTGAACGGCCCAAAGTTCAATCCAAATTGGCATTGTTCTTCATCTCTCTCTGAGGGCAGACATCAGACCCATGCCAAGTAGTCCCTAAACATCCATTTTAGCCTTATAATAGTAGCTTAAGGAACCCAAGAACCTAAATGTTATTCTGAGGGTGAACCTACTTCATCGTGCTATAAACGTCTGAAACATATCTATCCAAAATATGCATACGCCGGAATTAGAAGTAGAGATGGAACCGTCCAACTTCACTTTCTCCCAGGGAACTTTGTGCAAAATCACTAACCGAAAAGCTAATTTCTCCATCCAATTCCATTCATCTGCCAATATCTTTCTACCAACTGTGTATAAAGTAGTATAGTGCAGATATGCATATTTAGACTGCTAAAGAAAACTTTTTGCATTATAATTTTCTACCTTGTTGGCCAAAAGTGAAAGTGAAAGTTCTGCTGACTATTTAGCGATGCTAAGATCGGTTTTAGACTGTCTTTTCTTTGTCTTTATTCTTGTCATGTAGTCTCCTAAAAAGGGATGTCTTAATTTAAGATTTAGGTTTTGACAGTTTTTTAAGGAGTAGGATGCAAGTAGCAGGAGGAAGTGATTAGTGATTCTGATTCGTGATTATTTTCGTGTTTGCAAGTAAGGATTTTGACTGATAAGTACACTACAAATAGTTTAAGTTTTATCCTTAAAACAATTAGCTTTTCATGTCTAGAGGGGTATCCGGATCTTTTTGAAATCTTCCAAGAATCAGTAAAAATCATTTTCTAGCCTGACTCAACCCTATTTTTAATCCCTTTTTTGTAAATTTCGTAATTAAAGAATACTAAGAAAAAGCTCACAAACGGTTGTAAAATGTAAGAAACAAAGTGGATCGGTGGAGGAATAACATTCGTGCTTGTATGTATGATTTAAGGCTCCTTTTGTAGCAATAGTACGTACGTGCTTTGCGTGTAATCAGAAGGTATAGCTTATAAGCTTATGTGCCTTCTGCCAAGTAAGTAATGGTCTTAGTATTATTGGACATTAACATCAAAAGCCCTCCTCATTGGGTTGCTTTGCAGGTCTGGCTTGGCCTGACATTATGCTATTTTATGCAAGGCAGATCTATATCTGTACAATGTTACTTTCTCCAGTCCAAAATGCAATCTCGTTTGAGAGAAAAGTTTTCTCAAATGGGAGATTTCTTTTCGTTAGATAATTTCATTTTTACTGCAACAGATCTTTGATCTTTTTCGGAGATAGGGACTGCAGAAGCCTTGCTCAATATAATTTTGGTTGTAAACGCTACAGATTTTATACGCTTTATTTAAAGAGAAATATGAGAAAATTCTTTTATAAAAAACGTTCACGTATTCTGGAGTTTAGTTTAGTTATTACCGTATATTTCTGATTAGTAGCCCTCCTTGTAATAGCAGCCTATTTTGAAGTCTGTTGCCTATCAAGTTGTTTGTAATAAAAACTATAAATTTAGTACTGGCCCGGGTTGGTAATAAGAATAAATGGTAGTCCGCATTGCGATATTGTGGGTGGTTTCTTGTTGAGAATATAACCTATAACCTTAAATTGATTATAACACCCAGTCAAAGTAGGCTTTACGGTTACATCATGCAGGGTTTAAAACGAATATTATAATAGATTATTGATTTTATTATAAATATTTTATTTATTTATCATTGAATATATCAAATCGATATCCATTTGTTCTTCAATCTTTAAACTTACTTAGTAGCGGATTTGTTTTGGGAAACATGTACCGTTTGTGCCCTAATAAATGCTACCAAAATATCCCCAGTCAACCATTTACTGAGGATGTGCTCTAGTTTAATTTGCAAAATGAATATTGTGAGACGATATCACGTACCAGTTGTCGAGCCACAGCTAGGACAATATTTTCATTTTGAACTTTCTCCACCCAACAAGATTTAACCATTTATATTATGTTATTCTAGTATATTTTTCAAATGCTACACTGTTACACACTCGACCGTGAAATAAGACGCATGAATGTACCTTTTCTACTGAAGATGAAAGGGTTTCACCCAGAATAAACCTCCCCATTTCCAAATTTACGCATTCCAAGTTATGAAGTGTCAACCACGTTCTTTAAGTTCTAAGTAAATGGAAAAAGTGTACACGTACACGCTACGCTCGAAGCAGTACATGGGCCTACGACGGTTGTAGCATTCTTTTCAGTAGTTTTGACTTCTATCGTAAGACCCTATCAACTTCAGCGATAGTAATATGGCATTTTTGAACACATAGGTGCAATTCCAAGTGACTTCCACACTTTTAACTTTAGACTTATAAAATACCAACTGACCTAAATTCCTCATAGCAATCTTAACAGCACTGTCAGCGTCACCAGCAAACATAACATTCATCCTATTAAGCCTTTTTCAAACGCAAACCTTGGCTGTCTGATGCATAGGTTTCCTTTCCAAAAACCTGCTTCCTGCTGAGTATACCATTGCTCAATATTTTATTTTACATCTCTTAAGCCGACATTATAAAAGCAGTCAGGACATCAGTAGCAGAAGCAGAATCACTGCAAACACATTCTTCCAAGTCCACGTGGGGGAACCAAGACAAAAAGACAATAAAGATAACGATGAAAACATAAGTAAAGGGACATAGCTTCTTGCTTCATCATCGTGGGACTATAGCAGCTCTAGCTCTTAGTGTTTTGGATTTAGTATTCCACTCCAGCTTTCTCCTTTTGAAAGCCTATTTAGATATTTCCAACACGATGCAAGGATTTTATTGATTTCGAAATGTACACCCCCTCCGCATTTGTACTTTTTAAAGGACATCCATATCGAATTCTGTACAATTATACCAGAGGTGATTTAACATGCAGGAAAAAGGATAATCTATAGTAACCGAGAAGTAGTGAACGTAACAGATCCGGGTAAGTCCAAATGGGAGTGGTCAAAGTAGAAGTTAGACATGCAAAAGGTTTGAAAATATGGTCCCCATCTCATGAAAAAAGTACTTTAGTGTAACTTCACGTAGGTACTTATTATAGTTACCTGCAGACTGGGAGTCCCTTTCTACTTTCACCGACGAGTAAGAACCGGCTTAAAACTTGATTACTTGCTCTGATGCTTTGAACCACAGTCAGAGACAGTCAACGTGAAACCAAGACGTATTATGGAGAGATTGAGACGAGATTTTAGCAGATTTCCCTTTGTTTCCAAAGTTAGAGATTGGAAGACTTCAAAAGAAAGGTGTAGACGGGGTGAGCCAGGCAGAAACAGTGGCATTGGTTATATACGTGTAGATACGATCGTTGCATTTATAGTTGAGAAGAAACGTTTGTCTTCAGGCGACCCTAAACCACTAAACTAAGGTTTTACGGCATATCCTCTTTCATTCATTAATGAGATTAAGTGGCTATATTAATGAAGGCATGCGGCATTTAAACCCAAGTTAGGTTTTGGACGTGTTTAGGTACTGATTTTTATTTAATCGGGATTTCAAATTAATTTTATAGGAGAAAGAGATGCATTTGGGGTACTTTGCTTTGTGTTACTTCGTGGATATCTTTTGTAGTCTCTTGATGAAATTCATTGTTGATCTCATAATTGAATCCTGAAAATTGAACTTTAAGAAAAACTTGGCTTCCAGAAAGTTTCGTACAAAAATGCAGAATCACCTATCTAATATTAAAGTTTTAAAATGCCTTCAGCAGTTGCCAAATGACGCAGCTAGTTACACACAACCAATTCTTGTACTTCCAGCTCATTCTTCATAATACGGTTTCTATTATGCTGTAAATACTTTACATGTTATGCATATTACCTCAAGATAGAAGGAAAGTGGCCAATATGAAGAAAAAAGAAATGAGATGGATGAGAAGATAAGATCCAAGGAGCAGATCTAGATTAGATCCCCCAGCAGTTTCTTTCTTAATTCCTGATATTATTTCCACTGGGAATAAAGCTGCTGCTGCTGCTGCTGCTTTTTACCTTAACTTTTGTCTACTATGGCTGCCTCCTTCTGCCATGTTTTTTAATACAAGGTACAAGTATTACTTCAGACGTGAGATAATGGGTTGGATTGTCTTGAGGTGAAAGTAATAGTTTTATTCGGCTGCGTTTGTTGCAAAAGTATAAAGCAAGAGCTTCCAATTTTTTTGTGGTTGGATGAATTTGATGCATCGCTTCACTCAAACTATAGGCACTCCTTTTTGTTCCAGTTCTAATCTTAAGTTTCACCTTAACCATATACATGCTCCTAAATCCATAATACATCTATGCGTAGTCATGTCGTGAGATTATATTGTTAGTATATGATTTTGCACTAATATAAAATGTCTAGAGGGATTCAGGATGATTATATTGTACCAAATTGAATGATTTTATATAAGTCGAGGAATGCCCTAGATTAAATGCGTAGATGAGAAAAACTTAAAATAACACCCATAGATGATAGGAACTACGGCTATCTTAGCTTATTTTGGTAGATTTATTTGAGGATTTCCCTTAATACTTCTACCTGTACATCATTCTTAGCTAGCGGAACTAATGACTATTCAAATGTAATCTGTCTTCTTTTGTACTTTTGGTACTTTCGTGCATGCCCACTGCTGCCTACTTAAATTACCTTTTAAAAACTCACTTCCTGGGTAAAAGTAAAGCTTAAGCCTAGCTATACTTGGGTGGAATTTCAATTTCCAGCAAAAATGTTTCATTGGATCAGAGACAGAAAAGAAAGGATATGGTTAGGTTAGTTTTCAATTTATTTTGTAAACAAATAGATTGTTTACCCTCATCCAATATCCAATTAAATGACTAATTAAAAAACCATGAAAAGTAAAATTGTCTTATAGTATTCACTCAGCCTCAATATGCCGGAGAAACTAAGCACAGCTTTCACTTCTCATTGTACAATAAGAAACGGTTATTTCCAAAGATCTCTATGCAAGACTGGTCTAGGCATGGCATCTCTCTCTCTCTAATTAACTGGTGTTTTAGTCTTTTACAAATTAATTTTAGAGGTCATCCTGTCAACCCGAGGGTGATACATCTTATCTACTTGTCTAACCCTCCATTTCTTTGAGCCTGTGCGTTGGAGATAAAACTTGCCAAGATCGTACTAGATGTTATCAAAATAAACAACACTAATGGATAAAACACTTTCTATTCTTCCTTGCTTACTCAGTTTGTGTCGGTTCTTTCCTTCCTAGGCTTTCTTAACATTAGCCATTACATTTCCTACATATCAAGTGCAAAGACAAAGATAATAATGAACTCATGGAGAAAAACCTACTAAACTATCCCATCCCCGTTTTCCTCTCACCCGAGTAAATCTTATTCTTTCCTAAATGTTCATAAATAACGGAAACTATCAGCATCAGTCAGTATACTTGCTCTTTCCAAAAAGAGTTGGAAACATCCTGAGCTGTTTAACTTACAGAACTGGATAATAGATACGATGATCGAAATATTTAAGCCTAGACTACCACTTTTCTTGGATATAGTATTTCTTGGAGGATGATAAAACTAACTAGAAAGTACAGTGGAAAAAAAATATAATCTACTTTTTTTACCATTTCTTCCTACCGGCTTACGTTGGAGTTTTTGCTGTTAACTTTTTTCCGTTTCTCCTTAAGTTTTGTTTGTGAAACAACTTCTGAATACTTTCTGCTTTTATTTCTAATGTTACTCGGAAAATCCTGAAGTTAATGCTTATTTGGATTATTCTAGTTTGTGTTTTATAATAATATAAGAATGAACTTAAGTTTAGAAAAGAAATAACAAAGAATGAAGGCCGCAGGATTAGTTGAGTTGAGTAGTCTAGTTGCTGATTTATAGAAGCACATAATATTGAAGTTTTTATTTTTACTAGCTGTAAGTTTAACTCAAGTTTGGAAAAGTAAAGTAAACATTTTTAATGGTTTCCATTAAATAAGTTCGACATGGACGGTTGACGGTAAGCTTATCTACAGACAGGAATACATACAAGCATGATTTTATGTGCATAATAAAATATATTAAACTAAACTTTTTTGGGTTGAGAATGATCTGATTCTTCATGTGAAGTGTTTGGAGTTTGGAGTAGGAACCTATGAAAATTATCAAAAGTCTACTTTATTAAACGTTCTGTCAGAAGTTAAAAAAACTCACAATTGTTCTCTGTCTCTATTCCAAAACATCGATTAAAAATGTGTCCCTCCGTTCAAGTATAGGCAGAGAAAGTGTGAAATGTTTAGTGTGTACATCCACCTACAAATAGTACCTTAAAGTCGCGAAATATAATCGCCCACGTTAATTTAGCCGCTTATATCCTTTCCATGTTAAACAGGGTATCCCTCCCATGTTCAACAATTCAACATGTTGTAAAATTACTTTTTCCTTAGATTAACCGCGGCTACAGTTTGCAACTTTACGGTAATCCTACATAAAATGTGATTTTACCTTAACATTTGATTCTATAAAAAATAGCTATAAAAGACTTCAACCACGCGGAAAATCAATTGAAAGAGTAAAACTCATAACATGGCCAAGTTGAGTATTCTTCTTGTATAGATGTTTCACTTCAGAGTGTAAGCCGACCGAATAAAGGCTTTCACAATGGCAACGGCAATGGAGAAAGGATAAATAAATGAGACACGACCTGTTTTCTGACTCGAGGAATTAGTTAGTGTCAAGCTATTTTCGTATTTTATGATTATCATCCATCCTCTAGTTTGGTTGGTGATCGTGTTAGTGTTAAGTGTTGATGGCATAATGTCCAGTCTTTCCCTATCTGATGATCTAGGTACATGCATGCATTATTTTAGTATAATAAGGATTTGAATTGCCTATATATGATTAGGTAGACGTTTTTTTCATTACAATGTCTTGCCTACTTTGCATGAAAAGCCTTATATCTGCTTTGTTTGGTTGTCTTTTTTCTTCTAAGAAACTCTTTATTGAATGCGAAGGCTCTGCTTTCATTTTCTTACTATTGTATGGTGTTTATAAGAGTGAGGAAGATGGATGGATCCATTTGTACCGTACAAGATAAGGCTTAGATTGACAGTTACTCAAGAATTTTGTCTGTGTATAACCTATTTGGCAAAGATACTTGTTTCATATGCGTATTTGAAAACAGCAATTGAAAAGATCAATACGATCAATTGTATAAGACTGAACTTTAGGTGTCAACATGTAGATGGAAGTTTTAAACAAGGTTATTATCTGTCTGTAACATCAGAATTGGGTGTGTTGATGGAGAAGTCCTGGAATAGTTTTGTAGTTTCATATGAATTTTAAATACATGATTAAATAGAGCCACTGGGACGAAAATATATTTTTGAAGGTTCAAACTTCGCATGGCTTTGTATGGATTTTGTTAATAGCCGATAAACTCTGTGTTTAAAAACCCAACATTTAAAACATTATAATTGTCATAATAATACAAACTATTCCAATTGTAATCTATATGTGAACTTCTGTGAAAGTTAGATTTCGGCTAGATGTTCGTATCGTTCCTAGGTACATTCCCAAAAATCACATGCCAGAACGCCTTTTCCCAGAAATTTTCAACCAGAAAACAGAATCCAGAACACGTTTTTAGCCAGAAATCCTTCATCCAGAAATGCAGACAAAATTTTATAAAAAACCTTTTTATAAATTCAAACAAGTACTAATGCTTGGTAAGTAGTCGTGCGTGACCATTGTGGAATTATAGGTACTAATAATTTTACCAAGGCGTTCATCGAGAAATCTGTATTTCTTTAACTGATTCTCAGCCAGACCACATTTCAATTTTTCAACCTCCATTTTCCAGTGATTTTCTTCTTTTTGGAACATTGCAATACATTTCCATAAAGTGGGATGCGAACCATGGATAAAATTATTCATGCGATAGTGCCATCCCTCAACAGAATTATTGGTTCGGGGAGTAGAAGAGTTGGAACGGTCATAGCAATTCCAAAAAACAATAGGAAAAACGACATCAGCCCAGTTATTACGAATGTAATTCTCCAAAAAAATAAGAGTATATTTTTCTGCAAAAAGGCGTTCTGGCATGTGCTTTCTGGGAATGTAACGAACACGATCCCTCCCATATTAAACATGGTTCAAAACATAATTTTTACATGCATAACACGCGGCTTATAATCAGGGAATTAATGTCCCTCTAATGCAATCTTCGTGTTCAAATCCAATGTAACTTTTCTGTCGGCAGGCTTATCTTAAGTCAATCAATTAGCTTTTATGTATCACACTTAAGCCTAGCTTTACCATTAATGTATCAATTTTGCTTTCTCTTCTTTCTCTCTGAATTTCTACCAGCCATCCGCATCCCATCCTACTTGAATGACGACTTCTCTCATTATCTTTTGAAGCCAGGTAGCCGGATAATCAAACAATAAAGTTTGTCTGTTTCAGAACCATTCAAACTGTATCAAACTACTAAACCGGTCAGGAAAGCACCGGTTACGGTAAGCTCGCCTAGCTAATCTAACAGTAACAGTAGAATAGTAATGATAATCATTCATATTACCAACACCAAGGGCATTAATTTCAGCATTTCTCACTCTAAAGTTGATGGGATACTCTTCAGAGACTTACCAAAGGGAAGTCTCAGTCATCGGGTGAAATCATAGCCCATTTATCATTTATCTTCTGTATCATCGTTCTTCATTCGTTCCGTTATGTACCATTTATTGGGTACTAATGTCGTACCACTGTTAGCCGTGTTGTATTTTAGTTTTCAAACTTTGGTAACAAGTTAAACAACTGCGTTCAGCCCTCAAACTTTACAACCTAATTTCCTCCCATAGCAAAATTCAGTCAATTCAGTTGTTGATAGTTGGTAGCAGGGTTGGCCGGAAACTGACATGAAATCTTGGTTGGAAATTATGATTACATGTTTCATGTTACAGAAGGAACATGTCTTCTATGTCTATCCTTCAAATAGAATGTATTGTCTCGCCTTGAATTAATCCCATGACCCTGTATATAAGTCGCATGTTAAATAAGTAGGTTTCATCTCTTCAGAAGTTGGTATTTCTGCCTCAGGATTTGTTTTTGTTTTATTACGGATGATGAGCTTGGTGAGGATAATCATGTTTCTCTTGATGATGGCTTTGAGATATAAATAGCATAGGACATAGTTATAACAGTCAGTGTGGTTATCGATCCCTCCCAAGTCTTATTCATTCCAACAATAAGATAAGATATAGATAACATCCAATGAATGAAGAGTAGTATTTATAGAAACCCTTATTTTTTACTACCTTTCTACGCTAATTTATCAATCCCCCTGTTGCCTGTCTCTCTACCTATTACGATCTACTAGAGCTTCAATCAACCGTGATAAAGCTCCTTGTAGAATAATCCATGACTGTTGCGTGTGCTTTCTTTTTATGTTTGACGTATTTCCGATGTGTATCCTAATAGAAGGCCAATAAGGAGTAAACTTCGTAAAAACGAAGCTGGAAGAATACCTCACAAAACAGAAAATAAACTTATTGTCTTCATTCTTGTTACACGAACATTGTAAAATGCCAAGAAACTAGTCCACCTGCCTACAAACTTGCTAAAGTAATTCAAAGAAAGTCCAAAGTAAAACTAGGTGAAAGTACATCAATATGACTTTATTCTTTCTGGAAACTTTAAAACGGTAGATACTTACTCATTTATGTCAGTTGTAGATTATTATGCTGATGAAGGTCCCACTACCTCTGTGGATGATGATAACTTATGTGGGTTAAGCAAGCAAAGCCAAAGAAACTGTATAAAGTACCAACTTACCATATTTTCCGCCCGGTTTAATTCCCCAGGGGGTTCGGGCCATTTGAAACAATAATTCCCCAGGGGAATTAAATCGGGAAATACGGTAAGTACACTTTTACCAAGAAAGGTCGCAAATACTTTCCCAGAAATGATTAGGATTTTCCTTAGATTCCTTCAATAATCTCCAATCGTGTAGTCAATATATCGTGTTTTGTTTTCCCACTAAATTACTATTCTGGGCATTTACTTCCGTGCAAAAAAATGAAAACATACAAAAGCAAAACAAAAACGTGCGTTTGTAGGCTGTTACTGAGTTACTGCTACTCCAATACCACCAACTGAGTATTGATCTTCTGAAAAGTCTTTGAAATCCCGTGAAAGAACCGGTCCCTCGTTTATATTCCTTGATAGGGAAATGTTCTGGTGGTTTAGCAAACCCATTTCCTTCCTGGGATGAACACAAACTAGAGAGGAAATAGTGTAACTTGGGGAAAAAAATAAGATGGTAAACCCTTAAATAACTTTCGGAAATTCTAATACAAGAAAGCAATCTATGTACAAAACAGTAAAAGGCTTCATTTCCCTAAAAAAAGAAACTTCTTTATAACAAACATGTTAACTATTACTATATCTGAGGGTATTATTTGAAAACAGGGTATATTTTGCTGTGCAAAAAACCATGCGAAGAAAGCATCGTTTTATTTCCCTACAGAAACTGTAAGTATCTGAGTGTGTAACTAACTGTAAGGTACAAATAGGTAGGATTCAACTCAATACAGCTCTCTTTTTGAAAAAGGAAGAAATGTGTGTTTTTCTGTGTATTTGAATGTTCTGGTCTTTGAGTAAAGAAAGTTTACTTTTTAGCCAACGGAAGGGAAAAAGCACGTAGGTGTGTAAGTAAGTGAGAGCAAGGAAGTAAGTAAATGCATCAAACCAAATTTCATCTCATCTTGAATTCAACTCACCTAGCAGTTCATACAAATTGGTACTTTACGCCCACCCTTAGTCTTCCCTGTTTCTTCACTTTTTCCTCATACTTATAAACTGAAGAGTTAAGGTAAGGGAGGGGCTGGGGAATTTCAAAACGGAAAAAATGCATGCAATCATAAAAATCCTCTGATAGTAAACAGTAATATAACTTAGTATAAGATAAGAACTGTTACGTGTGGGCTGGGATGTATTCTTGCAAAAATAAAATAATAAAATATGAAATCATTTCAGCAAGGTAGGTAAGATTCTGCGGAATTTTTTAAAAGATGGATGTTATACGATGTTTTGAGAGCCTTTTTTGGTCATTCTTATGAAATGAAAGAATTTTTTCTGGGCTGAGAGAAGTGCAAGGGAAAGTTTGAAACATACATGTATTCTTGTAATATTGAATATCTTACGGAAAAACAGGAAGACTAGAGACTACTAGAGCAAAGACGGAAACATTACTGAACTACTTTCTTCAAACGACTGAACATTAAACATTTGGTGCATTCTTCATGTGTCCATTTCTTTGATCTGGGTACCAGTCTGACTAGCAACTAACTGGACCAGAACTGACTGGATTACTCGAATGAATGCTCAGTGAAGGAACATTTTTGATGGATTTCTTCAAATGTTTTATACACAAAAATGTATCTTCTTTCATCTAACATGTATGGAATTTATAACTAAAAAAGGAGCTCTGGTCGTCATTGAATTGATATGAGTTAAAGTAAAATGATGCTTTCGGGGATGACCTGACCTCAATGGATGGATGATTTTGACAATTCATCTAGATTTTTACGATTTTGATTGCTTTTTAAAGCTTCAATTTTTTTTATAATACCGTACTCAAGATTAATCGTTACTTAAATTGACAAATTGTAAACTGCCTTCATCATCCTTAATCCTCACCTCCATTATACTAGATAAGCTTCTTTAAAGCAGTTTACTGTTTGTTACGAGGCACCAAAAACAGCAGAGTAGTAAATGTACGAAATGAGCCATTAACTTTATGCTATATCAAGGGTACTTATCGTTACAGTTTTGAATGTTATCCAACTCTATGTTTTGGATTATCGCTGCGAACTCAAGAGATCAACAGCAGACACGCTTGGCTAGCTAAATAGCTTGGCAACATCATTCACATAATGGAGGAAGGATGTCAGTCATTTCATCATGTAGTTTTGTAGGAAAAGGCTTTTCATTTCCTTCTGCAAGTAACATGCGGAAACTAAACTCACTTGCAACACACAAACTAACATCATAATAAGCCTCTTCTGAAATGAAATTATCCACTCTAGCTGTCGTAAAGTACAGCTATAATAATGGTGTATGTTCCACATGAGCAAATTTACATACCACTTCACGTTTTATTCTAAGCTAGTCATATTCCAGTATTTTCAACTCCGTCGTGTTATTTACCGTTAAAGTTCGAACAAAAAAATGCAATAAGTCAAGATATTACTACTGCGATACTACTCTTTGGCTTAGCTTGGAATGAATAATATCCTACGCAGAAATAACCGTACACTTAGTACTAGTAGTCTTAGAAGTTCTAGTAGTAGTAATAAGAGGTAGACGAGCCACAATTGTGGAGAGAAAGCTCACATAAGACGGCAGCCTTTTCTAAGGGTTTTAATTAAATAGATTTAATTACACTCTTGTAATGAGAATGACTGACAAGGAATAAAAGTAGTATGACATTGTACAATACAGACAGTAATCTAATAATGGTACCAATACTGCATAATATGCGTAAAACACAATGTCGTATTAGTAAAAGTAAAAGTTATCTGTGATCTCGGTTAAGCTAATATATAGGGTTAGCTTGAGTAGTAGCTTGATCTTTTTGATTAAGAATAAGAACGGTTGGTATGCAGAAGTATAAATTAAATTAATCATGTTCGTCCCATTTTCCCTTTAAGCACGTCTCTTTATGGTCTTTTAGAAATGAGCTCGTCCAGCCAAGTCTTGTTCTTGTTTGAAGGAACACGCATTTGATTCACCAGTTTGGCAAATCTTTTTTGGCAAACCCTGAAACCTGACATTGGCAACCGATTTAAATGGCTTTTGCAAAGTGGCAAATTATCAAAAACAATATTTAGTCAGTTTATTATCTTACAACAATTCAACTCAGCTTAAACAATTTCAAATTTCAATTCATTGGAACCCCCTCAGCTACTTTTTTTAATCCATACATGAAATTGGAGAACCGTTTTACATTTTTTACCGTAACTCTGACAAATTTCGCGTATTAGCGTAACTTATACCGGCGAAATTGTTTTTTTTGAAGCGGAAGATTATGCCTAACACGAGTGTTTTGAACGTGTAGTTGCTCGTTTTGTATGTTAATTAAAAATCTCTACATGCTTGGATTGGAATAATGGACATTCCCCATAAATTTATTATGCCATCCATCTACAAAATTTGAAGTTCTAGGTTGTTTATTAAGAACCCTCTCATATACATTCCACACATCTATTGGAAAAAGAGGTTCCCAAAATGTCCTACCTATATATGTTTCCTGAAAGTAATCACCAAACGCATGCAAATCTGCATGCAGCAACGGATACACTTGCTTGAACCTTTTCTTTACATCTTTAGTCTCTGCATAGACTTAATATGCAGATTGAGCTGATAAGCTAATCAT
>JAQFZX010000370.1:0-63862 GCA_034682405.1 Hydroisotoma schaefferi | reverse complement strand
TTTCCTAATTTTACTTGGTTTTCTTAAAAATCTATCACTAGGGACAAACTCAGGGCAACATTTAGGGCAAGACCACAGTTTGGATTTCTTTAAGCTTAAATAGGAGTGAACGAAAGACAAGTGTCTAGCAACAATGGGCATTAATCTGTCAGAGTTAATGTGGCAAATCGAGACGAAGAAAAAAACCTACTATGCATGATGCCCTTTTTAGTTGCATTTGCATTATTGCACAGTCATAAAACCTACCGACTGCCGACTGCGGACGCTCATGAAGTAGCTTTTATTTTATTATCACACCTATTAAAGTTAAAGTCTTCACCTATTATGTGTGTTTGCCTTTTTATCACTGATATTAAAAAGCAGCTTTAATTCATCTCCTCGAGATTAGATGCAAAAAGGTCCACCCCTTAAATGAAATAAATAGTCATAATTTCCCAAATTCCATACATCTCTGTCATGTTATTCATGCTATTTTTAGCTAGATATCAATCATATCATAAATCAATGGCTAATCCGAAAGGATTTTCGAAACCGTCATCAACCATGAAAATCCAATAAACTTTAGTGATCTTATTTGCACGGAATATCCAAGTTCAAGGCTTTGTGCACAGAATTCATCCCATTGCAATTGCTTTTGGTTAGGTCTTAGGTCATAGTATCTGGGGTTGGTTAGGTAAAAAAGTAATGTAAATAATGAGCCCGACAAACAAACACGCTATTTGCGAAGGTCTAGGCCGAATCCATGTTCGAAGGTTCCCTTTAAATTACCCTTTAATCTCTCACAGAATTAAAAATATAATTATTAATCCTGTGTTTCCTCATCCGTCGGACGAATTAATGTTTCACCATTGTATTTTGTATAATCGAATGATTAACGAACGAAACCCTGTTCGAGCCATTCATTAGGTATCGCTTTTCAACTTATAAAATTTGCATATACATTTTAATATCCTCGTTAATCAATTGGGCTCTTTTTAAGGTTGGATTAGCTTGAAATATAAAAAGCAATAATTTACTTCATGTCTATTTGAGTTAGCTGATTTATCTTATAGAGTCTGCGACCTGCGTTATCAATTCTAAAAAAGTTTATTTGCATTCGCCTTGTTCTATCCAGTAGACATTTTTCATTTTAATTAGTTAATTAGGCAATTCCTAATTTTGTTTCTCATACATAGCAGCAGACCATGCAACTTGCTTTACGTTGTACTTATAATGATGAGTTAAATTAGGGCTTCTAATCCACAATGTTCATAATCAGTAGCATACACTGTACATCACACTCTCACGGGGTTCTTCAATCGACACCATACATTATATACTAAACTGAATTAACCAACCAATCAAATCATGCACTATTGAAGGTCTGGTGTGTTTGTGCGTTACTTTGGTACTACTTAACTAATACTACATCGCTAAATTGCAAGTACGTATGATTTTGATGTCCTGTTTTGGATACGTTGTTAAAATTCTGATAGAGACAAAAGTATTATGCATAGCAGTAGCTTGTTTGCTTCGTGTAGCGTTTGCGTAGGTGTCTAAGTAGCGATTTACTGATATTGATTTCAAATTAGATTTAAGGTATAGATTAGGCAGAGACGGTGGTAGCTAGGTCAATTATAAAATCCCCAGCGGATCCTGTACAACGTTTAGTTTATCCGTGGGCGGGAACCAGAACAGTGCCCCTTTTAAGAGACATCACTAATAAAACTGGCAGGTCTTCGCAGTCAGGAATCTTAGTTCTTGCCATTTCCTACCATAACCAGTATTCCTATTTGAAACCGATTCAATCTGGTTAGTTGCAGATTTCCAACTTCTCACCTTAGCTGTCATCTTGAGAAAGACGCACAGGGATTTTTTTCAGGAAGTTACCTTTCTATTCTTAGAAAATTGTACGAAACTAGATACTTTTGGACGTAATTTAATACAACATCTTCCTGTTAATTTCAAGAACTTTTGAGAAGCTCAAGATTGCAAGTTCAGCAGCAAAACAATAACAACTTTACTAGCAAAGAATACTCATACATTTATTCAGATATCTACCCATTTCTGATGAAAACAAGCCTTTCAGCCCAACAAGCCCATATCCGTTGGGTTTTTTTCTTCATGGAAGATAAGACCATAACTTGATTTCCTTCTAAAAGCCAACGAATAAAAGTAGACCTGAATATCTTCTGACGTCATAGCTAAATCATTTTGTTATCTAGAGACTAATTTGCCAATTTAATTATACCTACGAGAGCTAAATATTAACAGGAATTGCGTCGAACAGAAACAAGATACTTCGAAGAACAGAGGCTTTTATTAGGCCGATTCTTGCTAATTTGTTCATGCTTGTAATACTTGTTGTACACATTTTTTATGAGAACTTGTTATACCCAAAAATCCTGAGTGATAAGATCATTATTTATGTGCATTAACTTGCACACCTACACCTAAATTAAAGTAAGGATAAACTATAACTGCAATGCTTCAGTTTTGTTGAGGTGGGTTCCTAAGTTAAGTTGGGTATATAACTTAAAACAAAACTTAGGGATGAATTGAGTTGATTGCTAGACTGGTTAGTGTGTGTGAGGGAGACCTCCTCAAAAAGTGAAACGCTTGTGGCTGAACAAAGGATCATTTTCATGCATATAACTTATTCTTGTGTTGAAAGTTGGTAAAATCAACTAAGTTTGTTAGTTTAATAAATTTTGAAGTAGAATAAGATATATTTTAAAAATGAAAACGGAACTCCTCCACTCGTACAGCTCTTCGAGCTTATCAAACCTTTCTCGATCTTCGTCAAGCTTGTCGATAAACACCAAGGGGAATTCGTACCAAGGGTCTCAACCACCTCAGCAATATGCCACCCTTGACCCTGACTTTTTACCCAAGGATGCATTTGATGATAAGGGATGTTGTCAGAGTTTTATGGACAAAGCGTTTACGATGAAGAACCTTAGGAAAAAGCTACCAGTGCTTTCATGGCTTCCGAATTACAATGCTTCAAAAGCTGTATCGGATTTTATTGCAGGGTTGACCGTAGGGTTGACGCTTATCCCTCAGGGTTTGGCTATGGCTGCTGTGGCCAAGTTACCTCCGCAGGTAAGGTTATCATTATGATCGCCACTTTATTGTAGATTCATGCAAACCTAGTTGTAGTTGAATTCACAAGTACAATTTGTAACGCTTTAGTATCTTTATGGCAAGGGCGTGCTTATCGTTGCTCATTATTAATTTCTACTGCTCGTTAACTTTACAGTATGGGCTTTACTCTGGTTTTATCGGGTGTTTTATTTACATCTTGGTTGGAAGCACACAAGCGGTGACTATAGGACCCACAGCAATTATGGCCATTATTACCTTATCGTATTCAGAAGGAAAGCCTCCAGAGTACGCCGTTCTGCTGAGTTTTGTCACAGGAATGGTCACATTTCTCATGGGATTACTGCAATTAGGTATGGGCTTCAGTTCGAATCGTGCATTACGATACAGCCGACAAGATTATGACGATTTATGAGCTAATCTGCCTGTTTAAGCTTAGTACATAGAATCTGTCCAGTAATAAAACTGGAATGCTTTATTACTTCCAACAGGTTTTATAGCCAACTTTATATCAACCCCTGTGACAAGTGGATTTACATCCGCTGCAGCGATTACCATTTGTTTCACGCAAGTAAAGGCCTTAATGGGTTTCACCTTCCCAAGCGGTCAAGGATGTTTAGACATAACCATCGGGGTTATCGAACATTTTGGCGAACTGAAATGGCGTGACACTTTAGTCTCTATTGTTTGCATTATCATCTTGCTGTTTCTTAGGGTGAGTTCGAAATGTAAATCTTGTTAATATAGGGAATTGGAGCAGATTGAAGGTAACTTATTGGGTATGTTTGGATTTTACAGAAGCTTCAAAGTCTTTGCAAGTGTATGGGGGATAGGTCAACCATCCTTGATAAGACTTTATGGGTGATTTCCACTTCCAGAAGTGTTATAGTAATTGTAGTAGCTACTATTATATTTGGAATAATTGGTGACCGTACTTTTCTCCAATTTGTTGGCAAGTTTTTGCAAGTTCACGACAGACAAAGATAGCCATTCATTATCGGTCTATGATATTAATCGTACAATGTATCAATAGGTGATGTAGTCCCTGGCCTACCCCCTGTAAAGCTTCCACCCTTTACCTTTAACGGAAACGGTACGTATACGACGGAAGAAATAAAGCCAGAGTTTGAAAATTTTGACTTCATGACCCTACTGAAGCAAGACGCTGCGGCTCTAATCGTCCTACCAATTTTGGCCATCATGGAGCATATTACTTCGGCCAAGATGTACGCTGGGACGGGCAGGGTTGATGCTTCTCAGGAGATGATTTCCATAGGACTTTCCAACATTGCGGGTTCCTTCTTGAGTTCAATGCCAATTACGGGAGCTTTTTCTAGAACGGTTGTGAACAAGTCTAGCGGTGTAGAAACGCCTATGGGTGGACTTGTCACGGGAGTTTTGGTTATCGCTGCCTTGCAGTTTTTAACTCCTTATTTCTACTTCATTCCGAAACCAGCTTTAGCATCGGTTATTTGTACGGCTGTGATTTTTACCGTGGATTTGGAAATTGTCCGGCCTATGTGGAAAAGCAAGAGTATGTTTACTGAAAAATATATAATAGCCTGATCCCCTTGTATTTTTAGTACAATTTTTTTTACATTTTTTTGTACACCCAGAAATGGACATTTTGCCTTGGTTTGCGACATTTTCTGTTAGTCTTCTGGTCGGTTTGGAAATTGGGGTTTTGATTGGATTTCTCATAAGTGTTATTTTCTTGCTATACTATGCTGCACGGCCAGGCGTCCGAGTTAAGAAGGGCGAGGTAATTAATTAATCAAAAATTAATTAATTAAATTTTTAAAATATTCCTTCATTTTTACAACTTTACTCCACACTTATCAATAGACTTCAACCGGAATTGAGTTCATCATGATTGACTTAGATCGATCGTTGACCTTCCCCTCGGTTGAATATACTCGATATGTTCTCATGAAATCTGGAACGACCTGGGCAAAGGGTTTTATTCCACTTGTCATCGATTGTCAACATATTCAATTCGCAGATTTCACTGCAGCTCAGGTATATTGACGTTGTATTAGCATTTACAATTTAGGTTTGAGTAGCAAAGCATATTAACTTTTGAGGCTTTTATGTATGCTTTGATTGGAACGAATTGACACAGGATGTCCGTGGAGTTTTTTTTGTCCAATTGCAATCACACATTTAGTATATTTATATAGCTTAAAGTCAGGGGACCGTTTGTTTGAGCCAAAGTGTCAACATATTTGTTTTTAATTCAACAGGGAATCCGTGACTTGTTCAAAATGTTCAACGACAAAAACCACGAACTGATTCTTTATCAATTGAAACCATCAATTATTAACAGTCTGACTGGAGTTATGACATACAATAATGTCCCTTTTAAATACTGTTCTACTGAACGAGAGCTTGAAGATATGCTGGAAGGTTTGTTTGCTATTGCATTATTATTTACTCTCTTTTTTGTTAAGTTTATCCTGCTAAAGTCAGGCTAAACTAGATTGAGCCAGCCAGAGACGGAACTATTACCCCAATTTATGATAATTAATTGGGATGAATTTAGGGTATAATGTACAATGAAAGCATGCTTCTATTACAGCTTACATGAAAGACAAGGAGGATAAAAACAATGTGAAAATAACATTTACAATTGCGGATGGAGATGGGGACAGTTCTGATAATGACACGGGGAACTACTCCGATTCTGACCAACGATGCCGTCACGACAGTTCGAGTTCTGTCAGCAATAATAATAATAATAATAATAATAATAGGGATCAAAGTCAAAGTCAGATTAGTCAGGCTCACGATAACATGGCCTTTTCAGCCGAAGAGATGCCAAATGCAAACAACGTAACGTCAATAAGTATCGGGGATAACCAACGGAATCATAGGTAGCTTTAGCTAGGCAACTTTTTCAAGCTAGGATTGATGACCATTACCAAAGCTTCTTTTATAAAATGCAATATTGAACCACACCCCCTTCCACAAGCTCTTGTCACTTACTGTGAGTGACCAAACCGATTGTTGTACTTTATCAGATTTGCATGCAATTTTAAAAGGTGTTAAACTGCCTTTTATAACTTTAGTTTGATTGAATGGATAAGTGTTTAAGCTGAAGTATACCAAATGTTTGCCATACTTATTAATGTGTTATGATTACCGCTAAAGCATTATTTACTAGCCTACCTTTAAGTTACCTTTAAAGTTGAAATTATTTCAATATAGTATTAGTAGTAGTAGCAGTAATAATACTTAGAAAAAGTCAAATAAACAACTCCAAATATACAGAACAAGCAACATTTCAATTCAATTAATATTTTACCTAGCTTATACATTTAGTAATAATAAAGCAGCAGCTTTATTATAACATCCGATGGAAAGCTAGCATGCATAAAACGCTTTCAATTTACAAAGTCATGCATTTTACATTTTAAACGGCCCTCAGTACCAGTAACCGAAAAATGTTACCCGGATTCGGGGTTTCCCCGAGCAAACGGGTGAATTAGGCTCACCTAGGCAAAACGTGGATGTTTATACACATACACTCTCTTACAGAGACGGATGAGATCGTGTTTCTGGTGGGTGCATGGCTTTTAGTTTGCTACAAGTCTATGCACACCTACCAACTTACTAAAAGTTCGGATCGGGCATTTGGCATTTCTTCGGGATCTCTTGGATGAAGTTGTTACAAGAGACAGTACAAAATGTAGATATTTTCTAAGCCTATAACTCAGTACAAGTAGCCCATATTAAGGTGCCATCATCCACCCCACGAGCCAAAGATAGGTATTTTTTCATATAGTCTAAAGTCACCGTTTTTCTGTACTTTTATATCAGCAGAAAGGATGTTATTTTTCTCACAGCACTTGGTAGTCATCCTGGGAAACCCTAAGCTTAATAAATTCGCAAAAGTTGGAGAGATACGAAAAGAATCTGCAGCTTATGCATTGCAGCAAGCATAAGCAATCACTGTCTAAGTAGAAGTTAATATTAACGCTTTGAGTTGTTCATTTAGCTCATGGGCTTATGGGACTTTGACGATCCGAAATTAGTATTAGTCAGGGTTTAATTACTTTAAGGAAGTCGTATTTTATTTTATGTTCCCGTTATAATTTTCATCGGCGAAGCTATTGGATAAGATAAGGGTAGCGTTGGAGGGTTTTTAATCTGGGGGAGGAATTTCCCCCACTTAGGTTTTTCTAGTTAGATAAAGTAAGTTTAATAAAAGGATAAGCAATATGTCTACATCATCAACAACATCTTCGGGAATTGGAGAGTTCGGCCGTGGCAGGACGATATTTGTACTTGCCATTGTTGTAGGGTGTTTTGCAGTTTTGTGGCCTAAAGTTTTCTACCCTATGTTTACTGCTTCTATTTATCCTACTGGAGAAGCTGAAGAGGGTAATTTATTATGAGAATTATTTATTTTTAAAATATAGTATTTATTTATAAGACAATATTTCCATTTATGGGAACTATTCTATCCTATTACAAGTAGCACAAAATGTTTGCAGGGATAGGTCATAGTGAGTAAATGCTATTAAATGGTAAGGTTTTAAGTAGGATGCAGTTGGAATGGTTGAAGAATGCATACCAAGAAGTTGAGGTAGTATATGCGAGTTTCAGTTAAAAAAACCTAAGAATGCAAAACACTCGTAGAATGATATTTATTGCATGCTTTTTTTTTGTATTTTCTTAAGTTTATTTATAGGAAAAAGGCTGCTTTCTTGAGAAACTCTTTGTAAACTCATAATAGTGAAATTTGGCATATCATATCATCAATTTTAATTCAGTGAAAATAGCATTACTTTCAATTAAAATGTCTACTCCATCTGCTAGCTCTGCATAAATAACCAGTCACCTTTAATGTTAAATGGCTACAAAAGTCATTGAAAATTCTTTATGCTACAAATTAACACTAAGCTCTTGAGCTTGATAAGTTTTACATCTTCTAGAAAGGTCCCTATGAATCGTTTAAATCCAGTTTTTTAACACGATTTTTAATGATAAGATAGTTTAAGTCCACAAATAAATTCATCTCGATTTCCCAACGCTGGTAATTTCTCATCATGTTATTGCAAATGCATGAGAATAAATATTATGATATAAATATACTTCTTCTACCAAGTCTACTCAGAGTTGGAAGGAGATTAGCCTTCTAATTTTAGCCAAAGTTGAACACTTGCAAAAAATATATAGCATCTTCTCTACAATCCAAACTCTAAACTTACTGACTGCACATTTACTATCCCTACTGCCCTGATTCTGTCCTGCATAATTTGCAGCAAGCATACATACCCGACTTTCCTAATTATCTACATGGAGTAAAATATAGTTGGTTTAACGCTGCATACATTTCTCAAATCATTACCAAAGGATAAATATAACTAATGTTGCGATTGCAAATTACTTGTACACTTAGCAATTACATAGACATAAAAATGCGCTTGAATATCGACTTTCCGTCCAAAATCTACAACCATTAAATGTAGAGACGAAACCAGTTGTAGTAATAAAATTGAGATTATGCATAGTTTTTTCGAAGAAATCTCAAGGCCTCGTAAAAGTTGCAGCATCTTTGTCATTAAAATTAAGTTTTACTGCATAAAAAACATGAATGCCAACTCATCTTTTAGCCATTACTTTTCCGCAAAAAAAAAAGCAAAGTGGATGATTCTATTACCCATTCATTACTGACTGATGCTTATCATTTTTGATGACTTGTTTAATATGTGAACGATTTACTAACTACAGGTAGGTGTTGTGACGTTATATCCGAGCGGGATACAAACGCGTATAAGATAATGACGGAAATCTGTAACAACATAATCCGTCAAGATTATAAAGCTCTTGATCCGGGTCAAGCGGTTTTGAAATCTTTGCCACAGCCACAACCGTTACCACAAAAACTGAGGAAACCTACAGCAAGGCTTTGTCGAGATGAAATTTTGAAAACGTGTGGTGTAGACATTATGATTTTGATGCAAGAAAATGCAGTTATGACAAAAGAATATAAGGAATCCTTGGGTCAACTTCGATCTTTTAATACGTCATATTGCTTAAAGATAAGTTATGGGGTCGACTTTGGTGAGGTTGGCCTTACCAGGATGACCAAGGAACCTTTTAGCTTACCTAGTAAGATTGAGTTGGTGTGGTACAAGATTTTGAGTGGGTTTTTGGGTGGTTTACTAAACATAATGGATTAATGCACTGTAGACATGCAAATTTAGACACAATAAATCATCTAATTTTAGGATATAATTAATCATTTGTACACCCTAATGAATTAGATAACCGTTTAAACACAGTTTTAGCCCGAATAACAACTGTAAACGCGTGTTTTCGTTGGATTTTAAATGAGAAATCTATGCAAGTAAATATCAAACGATGGATATTTTATTTTCAGGCCATATGCGACCAGAAAGACCTTTCAGACCAGAAATGGTACATCCAGCGTTAAGGGAAAAAGGTCGAGCGATTCCCAACGCTCCTCGAAGGACTATTGAACGTGAAGCTAGGGTTCGTTTGATTTCATATTATTTCTAAGTTTTAAATGAGACTAAGAATTTTAATTAAAAAAGGCTTTATTTCTATCCTTTAGCCCGGTCCAGTCCCCGGAGTTAGACCTCCAGTGGTAATTTTTTACAGTTCACTGTTTAACATTCATATATACTTGAAGTTGTCAATTAATCTTTGTGTTAATTTCAATATATAAAGGGAGGAGCCGGTCACATTCCTACAGCCCCTAAGGGATCTGGAACAATGGGAATCGTAATGCCAATGTATACGATAGGCATCGTGTGCTTTTTTGTCTACACTCTTATGAAGGTAAATTAATTAGGAATCGTTCACGCTTTCTCCACACTCTAGATAATCCTTATTTTACTTTAGATATCGTATAAGGGACCTCATTTTGATATCAATATTGTCTAAATTTGTCATTAGATCGTATCATGGTTTTTCATGATCAATGTAACTTGCGACTACATAGTATCGTGCATGAGCGTAAGTCTTTGTACAATCTGAGTTTGAGTTATTATGCGTTCATTCTTGATAGATTATTATGAATTATGAACAGAGATGTACTAGTTCTAGTAATTTTTACAGCATGTAGTAAAAACTAACATAGATCAGCTCATTATTTTAAAGAGCTAACATTTCCCAAAGACCATAACGCTATGTTTAACAGGATTTATTAAACATAACCGTGAATTAAGCAATCATACCAAATTATGAAGTTTTTCATAGAAAAGGTCTATGAAATATTTCCAGATTTTATTCAAAAAGCCTCCAGAAGATCCTTTAGTTGTAAGGCAGCCGATCCTAAAAGATTACGGGATGGATCCTGAGCACAGGAAATTTGTATTTTCGGAAGAATACACAGAAAAATCTGAAAGATCCATGAAGGATGAGTATAACAAGGAAGACCGAGATCTCGGGGTTCGGAGAAAGTCTTCCGGAGGTAGGGGACGCTTTCATGAGGATAAGCGACGACTGGGTAATGTCATGTTTTGCATCGTATTATCTCCATTAATTTCTAACATATCACCATTCTTCTCTGACCTGGTTAACCCCCCTAAGTGTCGTCCACAAAATAAGCAACACCACAACCTAAACTCTCCTTGTTTCAAATGTTAATCGTCAAAAGACAAGATGCAAGAAGATAACCCTAGTTGTATTTGAAATATTTCGTCTATAGCATACTTTAATCACTCTTTCTAACAATTGACTACTTTTTCTACCCTTTGCCCGTATTAACACATATATTGGAATATGACGGACAATTTTATTTACTATTTTTTCATTTTTATCTTTAAAAAACAACCCTGTATACACACCCCTTAGAAATTGAAACAGATCCCGAGCGTGAACCCAACCTTGTAGAGAGTGAGAGTTTTAAGCAGGCGGATATCGATGCAAATTCAACTACAGCAGAGGAAGTAGAAGACTCATTGGATAGTTTACAGGCTCCACTGATGTTACCAGCTTCCGAAGAAATAGAGAACTATGTTGATAACATGATTGATAAGCTAGTGGCATCCGCCTACCAAAGAGTAAAGGATCAGACGTCAAACGAAAACGCTAATATTGCAAATCCATTAGTGGAATCGGAAGCTGAAGTGGACTTCGTGGACCAACTGGTTGAAACAAAACTTTCACCAGATGCAGTAGTTATATCGTCATCGCTTTCAAAAGCATTATACGGTCCAAATACATCGGAAGAAATCTGCGAAGGAATCATTTCGTCATCAAATTCAGAGAAGACAACTACAGAAATTACGTTAAAACCTCAATCATCACTGGAATGTACGGAGGAAATCATATCATCGCTTCCTAAATTAGACGAATCCATCATATCGGCTACAGATTTAGCTTCTGAACTGTCCCCAGATGTTGAAATCATAACAGAAACAGCTTCAACACCTACACAAAGTCTTAAAGACAAACCCACAGAAATCCCGCAAGACTACGTATCTCAGCCTTCAATGTTAAACTCATTAGAGTCCGAAATCTCGGCAGAGCTAACCCCAGCGGATTTTACGTCGGCCGCTCTGTTCTTTGACAGAACAATAGAAATCCCCGACCTCGACATGGGTGACTCTTTGGATCAACAAACAAAAATCTCGGAACCAGAACTGCAAAACCTCAGTTTCCAGGTCACTCCCGAAATAGAAAGGTTTGCTGAAGAAATAGCTCAAAAAATCTGCAATGACGCCCTAATCTCCACCCTTTCAACCCTTGATATACTTTCCTTAAAATCCCCTCTAGAACCTACCCTTATTTCCTCAGATAATGTACAGAATAGTATGCAACCTTTAGACAACTCCTCATCCTCAATAATGACTTCTGCCACTGACACTACTAAAGAACAAATAACCGTTCAATTAGAGCCCCCTTCTATGACCATCACAGTAGATAGCGGAGATGAGGCCGAACCTGACATAATTGTAGGCAACGATAAGGATAAGCAACCTGAAAAAGCCATAGATGACTTACAGCCAGGTGAATCTCCCAAGAGTAAAGTAGAGTTAGCGGTACCCACTTTCTTGGCTGATGCTCTACCGATTCCAACTGAGCCTTGCGTAGTTAATAAACAACCCTTGGTTATTTTGGCAGATGATGATAGGAGAAAAAACTCCGAGCCAAGTTTGCCAACTAATAGGATTGCGTCAGAAGTTGAAATAACTCCGGTAGAAGATATCCTAGAGGATCAGGACATTTCATCCCAAAAAACAGCAACAGATATCCCACTTATTGGAGGTTATGTCACAATGATTGATGAAAGTAGGCCAACGCTTCCTAAAAACTTTTTGAGGAATTTAAAATCGGGTGGGGTGGAAATTTGTTCTTTTGATGATGAATTAGATCAGGATTCAGATGGAATTTTGGGCACGTTAGTGGATGGTGAAAGGGAAAAACTCAGTCATCGTGTCATGTCCTTGGACTCTACTGGGTCTAATATTACAGTTAAGGAGAGAGGAATAGAGAAAGCTGACAGGGATAGTTTTGATATTTTGGAAGATGAAGGCTCAACAGCGGTTGATCGTGAGATAGGAGGAATAAAGGAAATAGATATGGGAAAACAATCTCCCGAAGATAGCAATAATAGCTTTGGCAATAAATATATTGAACAAACTTCCCAAATTGGTCAGATTAATAAATTAGCAAGGACGGACAGTAGCAATGCAGATGTTTTACAGGATAGCAAGTCAGTCGAACACGAACTCGGTAAGGGTGAAGGGGTTGTGGAGTTTGCAAAAACTGAGGATAGGAATAAGATGGAAGGTGCTAGGGAAAGTGGGGAAATCTTGGGAACTTGGGATTCACAGGTTGAAGGGACTCAAGGCGAATCGGGAAAAATATTAGGGGAATTAACCGACGAGTGTAGAGATGAATTAGGTGTAGGCGATAAAGAGGAACCTAAAGTTACCGAAGGGTCTGCTACAGTACAAATTACCCAGGGGCCTGAAAGCGAACAATTGGTCTTAGAAGCGGAAGCGTTTCTAGTTTCTTCAGAGTCTGAAACTGTCCAATTGACCCCAGGGGCTGATGGTTTACAACTGACCTCACAACCTGACGCTGACCCCGTAGAATCAGACCCTGAACAAACTTTACCACAGCCCGAGACTGTAAAATTGACCCCAGAGTTTGAAAAAGAAAGCAGCTCTAAGCTATCCGAGATCGTAGAAACTATAGAATCCACTTTACATTCACCCGAATTAACTGCTTCAATTAATAACAGCATTGACAAAACTAATCCGACTGAGGATATATCAAGTTTCAATTTAGAAGCAGGGAAATCGGATGAAATTCTTTTAGTAGGAAATGTAGACCAGCAGCCTTTTGACAACTTACCAGAGACAGTCTTAGAGGCTGAAATTCTTCACCAGTTGTCTGATCTGAGTCCTACCACTTATGAATCCTTGAAACATCCCTCATCCCTCCCAAATTCCACTCCCAAAATTGACAACTCAATCTCTGCAGAACCAGAAGCGATACACTTCGACGTAACCAGCGATGATCAAAGCGTCAAAACCGAGTCAACGACGAACGAACCCAGTCAAGCCCAGTTTAAAACCTTGGAACCAACTGGTGAAGAAAGTCAAGTTCATTCTCAAAAATCTGAAGTCACCATCCAACCAACGGAAGAAGCTGATGGAAACTGTCAGCCAGAAAATACGAACCTTGAAGATAAGATTAAAGTTGAAGACCTTTCTCCAGAGAAGGTAAACGAAAGCGGTCAAGAACATGCAGAAGAACCTCCATCCGACCTTCTACTAAACGACGACTCCTCAGCATCTAAATCCCAGGATCTAGCAAAAGAGACGACAAACACGGAACCGGCAGGTATTCTTCGTGAAGAAATGTCAACTTCAGAATCAGTGGACCCGGAGGTTCCACTTTCTCCACAACATTCATCAGTATCCTCCTCAGAGCCTGTAAAAGTACAAGGGGCTTTCACCCTAGAAATTGAATTCGAAGACGAAGAACCGTCTATTGAAGCTGACCAAGCTGTAAAAAATCCATTAGATAACTCTCAATCCGAACCCCCAATTGACCCTAGCTGTACAAATACAATCGAAATCATTCAGGGAGAGCATAAAACTCATAATGAGCCAGTAACTCGAGATGAAGAACCAAAAACTGAAGAAACTCCAACAATTGAAGGTGAACTGGAAACCGAATTCATTCCACCAGTCGAACCCCAGTCAATCCCCCCCATAGAAGTATGTCTAAGCCCCCTACAAGTTTCGATCGTGGGTGTGCCATCCGCTGCTTCTGTGTCTCTTGAAACTGAACCACTTCTCGGGGTTCAGATTCAGAAGGATCCTGATACTCCTACTACTGCTAATGCTACTGTTGCTGATGGTGCTACAGAAGATAACCCCGCAGAGACTCGGGCTCTTGTTTCCGTTTTGTCCCCTGACATTGACAAAGAACCAGTTGCTCTTACAATTGAACCCAACAAAGGGGACGATGGGTCTGCTAACCCTAATGAAATTTTAGGTCAAGGTCCAGAAGTCCCTGAAGATAACAAGCTTACTGAGGCCCAACCGACCCCTTCCGAAACCTCTGATTTTGACGCAGTTGCTGTTGACGTAAAAGTAGAACCTTCTACCGTATCGGAAGAGACGCTTTCACCCAAACCTGGTAGTTTTGACTCCATATCCACGTCCAAGGTTGTTAAGGATGATGTGGGGATGATAGTTGATGGTGACAAAGGGGGTGTGGTCGATGCTAATAAACTTGGTCAGCCACTACAGGCTGGAAAGAAACCTGGTCAGAGCCCTTTTCTCTTCTTTTTCATCTACAATGTATTAACTAACCTGTGGTCCTTGTCTTTTTGCACGCTGCTTTACTAAACTTTCTCATGGGGATCAGGACATCGGGATCGGGATGCCAGTAAGTTCCTTTAGCAGTAGTAAACCACTAACTATAATACCGTATTTCCCGAAATAGTACCCCTGGGAAATTATTACTTCGAAGGAAAAAAGATAGGGCAAATTCCTAATTTTAACATGGAAAGGTAGTGGGGCATTATACCGGGGGAATTATTTCGGGAAATACGGTAGTTAACTCTATCATAGTAGTCATTAGATGTAGGATGTAGTAGTAGAATTCAACCATACCTTTATTTCTCTACCTCAAAATACTTCAAACTTTTACACAGCTTCCCTTTTTCAGTATTTGAAAGCTCATTCTTCCTTGATTTGCCGTAGGAATTTTTTCAAGTTGATTTAGCAGTTTTTCTTGGTTTTGATTTTGAATTGAAATATAAGAGATTTATCGTTTACAGGAATTTCCCAAGTAAAGTAAAGTAAATCCCAAAATTACAAATTTTATAAAGATAAATTTCTAGCCCAATTCTAGAACTTTGCCTGCTTCGAAAGTTTTGCCCTAAACACTTGCATACTGTAGGAGATGTAGAGATTGACATGCTGAGGAAACGGTTAGAAGAAACAGAAGCTGCTATGGAACGAATTGTGGCTCAAATGGGATCCGTTTCTGATCGCCTTTCCCCATCTATTTTGGCCCAAGTCCTCAAAGCTCAGGGGGTACGACAGGTATCTTTTCCCATTTCCCTTAAACCGAAAAAACAATTGATAAGCCAAGGGAGCTCAAGACATCGTTACATTCCCCTAAGCGTTTACACTTTTATACCGATAAAACACGCGAGGAATTATGTAGCACACACAAAACCCACAGTCCTTATCTCCTATCACATAATTTCATAAGAATACCCTGACGTAAACCCAGCTTTTGGAGACTAGGGCCAAATTAAGCATTAAGCACTTTAGAAGTCCAGCCATTTTGAACATGCAAATCAGTAACAGAAAAATACTACCTAGTTTAATTGAACCTGAGGATCCAACGGATCTTCTTAGTATATCACTTAAAAGCATAATACATTTTGGTCTACGAATCTGCGATGCATCGATTAGTTTTGATTTTTGAATGCTGAATGTTGCCTGGATCTATTAGAGAATATAATTACCTAATTAATACTTAAATGTTAACTAACAATTTTGTCCAAAACTAACGAAAATTTTGAGCTTGTCTTTTCTGGATTGCAATATCGAATGACTCTTACAGAGTGTAAATGAAATAAATAAAATAAAATTACATGCAGTAATAACAATAAATGCATTAATTTGGCTCTAGTTATCAAAGCTGTGACAGGGATAATTGAAGCTTTGGATGAAAAAATACCATCCAAATGCGATTCTGAGTCTTTGTCAAAGTCCAAAAGTGAAACTAAACAGGAAACTGAGGTTAGCTCATTTTAATGTAACTCTAAATACATGACTTTTAAAGAAACATTTCCAACTCCAAACTGTGAAAGCATCTACAACGATACATGCATAGCATTTCTCACTCACACTTGCAAATCTTTCCTACATGAGTTACAACTTTGCACCATGCAAAAGTTACAGCATTCTTCTAGCCTAGCTAATATCTTACTGTATCAATCCAACAATTGTAATAATGAATTAATGATTAATGTCTATGCAAAACTTTATACAGGAGGATGCCAAAAGAAGGAGAGAAAGGTCACAAACTTCGAAAGAACAATTATCAGAGGTTTTATCAAAACCCAGTAGTTTAAAATCTCAACAAAGCATCGAGAAAGAAGTCAAGTTTCAACTTCCGGAGATAGATCATTCAGAAGAAGATGAAGAAGGTGAAGATGAAATCGTCAGGCCTCCCACGCCTCCTAAGACCATTTCCAAGAAGTCTAAACATGTAAGAAATAGAAATTCTGAAAACTCAGATTAATTCTAAAAAATTACAACGAAATACGCATTTATTATCTGCAAATCTTCCCCTCAAAAAGTATCATAGTCCCTTCTAATTTCGTCTTCACGTAGTGGTTGTTCTGTTCCTATTCATATGCTAATTCGGTTTATTAGAACTACTATTCTTCCTTGGATATCTTTACCTCTACTTCGTCCCTATTATGTTGGAAATTGTGAACATTTTGCATGCTAATTTCTTGCCCCTGGTTTTAAGTTCATTCGTTTGAGTTTACATGTAAACGTTCACCTATTTATGACCATGATTAGCCTCAGTGAGTTTTATAGCGATATGATTATATGTGTTTGGTTTACGGATTTTAACGTATCATTTGAATCCAATATTAAGCGAACGAACAATTTATCCTCCAAAAGTATGAAAAGGTGCGTGTTGCGTTGTTCGTATCTGTCCATGATTGATAAATACGCGTATAAAAGGATGCAATATAGTTTCCCTGTTTTGGATGGGAATGTCGAATGAGATGTTCGAAACTTCTTCAGTATAAAAACGAAACGAATTCGAAAGAAATCTAAACAAAAATTTACAAAAAAAGTAACTCCGACAAAAAACCGGACTCCGCTTGTTTTTGTGACCTCGGCTTGTCTTTATGTCCCCATGTACATGTTCATGAACAGCTTCAGCCGTCAAACCCGGTCATAAATTACGCCCAAGATCTATCCGCCAATATTATGGAACAGAGCGCGATAACAGCAGCCAAAGCACAGGGTCAAGGTCAATCTTCCTCGGGTCATCCTGCCAAGGAATCCGTTGCAATCGTAGGATTCGAAGAGACTGTTGAGTTAAGATCGGGAGAAAAATGGGGGGACAGAACCCCCACGCCAACATTTAGAATGGCCACTCCCCCCGTCCCTCACCGCCCTCCGACCCCACCTGAGCATATTCCTTCGATATTCCTTGAAGGGCCTATGCCAACTTCGGGACAGCAATTGATGGTATCCGACTCTCAGGTTGAGATCGAAGGGGATTATGGGGATGATGATTATTCAAATCCGATAATCTTGTCGGGAAAAGTTACCCTTTCAGTCATTTCTGGAGGTGGAGGAGCTCCTGATGAGGTAACTGAAGCCTCATCCTTATCTTTAGACGATAGAGCTCAAGCCGGACATAGTGAGTCGAAGGTAAAGGATAAGAATCTGGAGGAGGATTGTGTGGGATTTTTTGGGCAAGCATAAAAACATTTAATACAACTTACTCAGAGAAAGGAAAGCCATACTTATCGGAAAGTTGTGTGGAGAAAGCTAATATAACTAATGACATGAAATGTCTCATGAAATGATGCGTTCTTAACTCATAAAACATTTGGAGACTGGAATAAAGCGACTGATTATACTTACATACTCATAATCCGACTATTTGTCATGTTTCATGATTAATTAATACTAATTGCACTTACAGCTAGTAGTAAATGTTCAGTATGTGTCTGTCGGTTTTAAATACTGAACCGGACACAAAGGGATTTTTATATTTTATTCTAACGTTTATATATTTACGAGATTGACAGTTATATTATGTCGAGAGTTATATTGAGTGACGCTTACGGTTTGTTTCAGGCAATAAAAACTGAGAAAGGTTTATCAAGTGCTAAGAAATCCAGCCCAGATATTGAAGACTATGAAGTGAACAAACAAGGTAAAGTTTAATGGAATGACCCCCAAATAAATAGCTTTTTAGTACCTTGTCCCTTAGAGCTTTTCGGATGATAATCTTCATGAAACAAACGGTTTTGATTCAAGTAAAGTACCTAATGTTACTTTATAATTCATGCGATCGCCTAAAATAGGTGGTTACCGTTATGACGAGGACAATGATGATATTGATGTTGACATTACCAGTTACATGACGGGTGGGTAGGATTACCAAATACTGAGTTTAGACGGTTAAAACTAAAAAGCTTTAAAATCTTAACCTAATAAAACATACTATACATTTAGCTGGATAATTATTGAAGAGATTTAGTATAAGCTATTCGTTTATGCCGTTTAAAAAAGTATAATGTCTAGAAAATGGTTTACGCATTTTGAGTGAGTTTTACTAGATTTTAGATAAGTTTGACCAATACTGAGCCTAGAAAGCTTTTGGCGTCTAGGGCGTTTACAGAAGTCTTACTTTTTCTTACAATAAGACGTGGTATTAAGGGTTTAGATAAAAATATAGTAGAATCTAACAATATTAGACATGAAGTAACCAACAAAACTAATGGCAGAGTTCCCCTGATCTTTCTGATACAAAATAGCTTGATTAATAGATATGTTCCCTGCTATTTAGCCGAGACAGATACAGACGGCAATCACCAAAGGCTGCAAGAAGACACGGCTGGAGATATTTCGGTTATGGATGGACTTGACGAAGGAAAACACGAAGAATTACCAGAGGATCATAAAGATGAAGAATAATAACATTATTTCAGAGCTTTATCATTCTCATAATCAAAATCAGAAGTCGGAAAGGAAAGATCAAGAGCCAACCAATTCTTTCATCCATCTCATGGTCTTGTCAGGGGGAGAACTATCTAATAAATGTTTTCGAAATAAATCTAGGAATATACGAGCACTGAAAATGTTTTGAATAAAGTCTAGTAAAACTACTCGAAATCTTTGCATACATTCACTAACTTCCGCTTGCTGACACGGCCCATTGCAAATTGCAATGTTGGAAAGAAAATGAGAAGTGGATAGGTATCTACAATTTTCTACAATTTATGAAATATTAATTATATTTACTCACAGACAATAATCGGTAAACAAATTGACTTAAATTAAAGGGACTTAAACCCTTCTTGCTGAAGTAAAAAACTCCTATAACCGTTGGCAAAACGGGTTTCCATTAGTTCAATCGATTTGGTTATTCCTAACAATAAATTAGAATTAGACAAGACCGGATACATCCATATTATATTAAATTACAAAAACAGAACTACTCAGAATACAAAACTACTTCGTTGACTTCATTGCGTTTTGTTACTACACAGACAAGTCGGAATTCCAATGGATTTTCGTAAGATCCATGTGAAAGTCCTCTGTGTCCCGTTCAGTATCCAAATGCATAGTGATGTTTCTCTGATCACTGTTTTTCATCATATTCCTTATATACTGCTTTTTGATACCATCTTTTTTAACAACAAAGTTGCGAAGAGGTATTGGACTGAAGAATAAAAAAAATCAAGGCGGAGCGCTATAATTTTTACACTGCTGCTGCTATTATAAAAGTTCTATGACTTCAGTACACGAAATACAGCCGCTATGATATTGAATATATTCTAGTTCTTAGTAGGAGAGTTTCAATTGTCGTTTAAAATCCTAGACTGGTTTCATATTTAATTCCTTACATGCTTGCAAGCGCTACATAAACCTGCCTACATTTTAAGAACACTTATAGAGCAACACCATGCAATGCTGCAGTAAAAATGACAACGAAAAAATACCAAGGTTATCACAAGTGGGTGAGTTTATCACTACTAGTAGATTTACAATTTAAGGCGATTTTTTATCGTAGATGAAACGAAGATCATGTTTGGGTGATTTTATTTGTTATAAGCTGGCACCGGTCATCGCTGCTCTACAATTAAAGTATCTTGAGAACTAAACAGATCTTTCATTTCCGATGTTTCAGCCAAACCCGTTAGCTGAAAAACAAAGAACATCAATAATAAATAAAACATTTTGAAACAAACAACATGGAATTTGGATTACGGTTACTGAGTTATATCTTTCATTGTTGGTTACACTTACATCACGCTTTGGATAAGTTGTTAAAAACCGGTAATCATCTTTAGAAAATCCTTGAGTATAGAGGTAGTCGAACAAAACTGTTATTCTGGTTGACTGAAGGAACTTTCTTGAGATTATTCTTCCTCCAGGTAATCGACATTTTAAGAAACATACTGGCTCCTTGCAATCGTTCTCTGGTTCAGGGGGCAAAGTTTTTGCTTTTTGATCTCGCAATTTCTAAAATGTAAAATCCTATTTATTAGATTGTTAAGGAATCTTTGAGAATTTTAATGAAGGAGAAACTTACTTGAGCCTGTTCAGCAGCTTCTTCTTTGATCATTTCGTCGCGACGCTTTTGCTCTTCCATAGCCGTTTTAGCTTCATCTTTAGCTCTATCTGCCTGTAGAGATGCTGCATACGCTTCGTCTTGTTCTCTTTTTACACGTTCTCTAGCTTCTCGTTCTTCCTCTTCTCGAATATCAGAAGAGCGTTGAGTGTTGTACATTTCACATGTGTGCATGAGGCTTCCCATTAATTCATCTACAGTTCCTACTACCGAGCCTACAGAATGTCCAAAAGATCACTGGATAATTTATTGTAGAAACAAAAGGTTTCAGACATTAAATAAATAAACAAGACGTTTTACCATGGACAACGGAACATATCTCTGTAGCTGAGCGGACACGCGAGACAATAATTATCACAGGATATCGGTCACGATCAATGCCTCGTATCGTTCCAACTCCAGGAGCTCCAAAATTCTTACTCACGGCAGTCAATAGCCTACAACCAATTGATTCATTTTATTTCCTTTACTGACTAGTATGTTTTTAAATCATTATTGAACTTACTGTTGCCTATTCGATTCGTTTGTAACATCCCAACCCCATACAACGTAATTGTTAGTCAAATAAGATACAATCGACTCGTTGCAAAGTACTTGTTGGCAAAAGACATTAGACATAACTGAGCCATCATGATGCAAGTAAATAGCTAGCTGCTTTCTCTGTTAAAAAAGAATCCAAGTTTTGGTTTTTGCGTTTTTAGAACAGTACATTAGTCTTCGCATGGTTGGACTTATTTACTTGTGTTGCTGGCTTAAAGCAGGCTTCCTTGACTGCAGCTTCTAAGGTCCCATGAAAAAACATTGGGTGGCAGGCTCCGTATCGGATGAAAAAGTTATCAGAAAATTGAATCGTACCTTCAATTTCATTTGGAGTATTGTCTGGTACTATAAATTCAAACCACAATACTCTGTCAGTATTCAGTAATATATTATATGATAAGGATAATTTTGTCTCATCTCTTACTCAGAAATTTTTGAGGCGTCGGATTGGCTTCAGGAACAAAAAAGTCTTCTTCGGGGTAGGATTCGGTTAGATCCTCGACATCTGAAGAGGTTTCAGATCCATCTGTAAGCTCCATATGCTGAAGGATAAAAAGCGTTGATTATAATAAACTAAAGAGACTAAAGTCGAGGTTAAGTTTGCATCTTAACTGACTCGAGATAGCTTTAAGTGACTTACTCGTTTATTTACATCTGTAGATGAGGAGGAAGCGGTTACTTGTTTTTTTATGGTTAAGCTGTGAGGTTTATTTAAGCCGCAATCGCTTAAAGTCTGAATACAAATTCAAATAAGTATCAACCTCAAATAATGAATATCTTAAAAGATACACTTATTGATAACCAACTAACCGTAGAGTCGACGACTCCTCTCGGCCAACCAGTCCACAATTGAAACCTCACGGGTATTTCGGTCACAGTGTACAACTCTTCTTTAACTCCTCTAACCGTTTTGCTTCCAGGAAATTCGATTACATGATCATCATTGTTGGTATCGTCCCTTATTAGCAAGGTGAATTTTTCCGAGTTTGCATCGCTGCCACCCCCACTACAATCAAATGATCAAACAATAAATCAAGGAGCAATTTTCACCACGACAAAACCTTCATCAGAAATGCATACATACCTAGAATTTTGAGCTGAAGTGTAGTCCATTGAAGAGCTCATAGTATTCAAGACTAATCGGACTTTACTAGGTAATTTGAGTTTACCGAAAGTTGCACTTTCCGGTGGAGTTTCACCTTTGGGCCAGCCTGTAAGCTGCTGCTGACATGGAGGGATTTCAAAGCTAAAAAATCAGAGAAATGCCGAATATATCAAATCTATTTTTTCTGAAGAAGTTTCAATAATTTTTTCTTTGACCTACTAAGAATGTATCATTGTCTTCAAGGTTTCCAGGGTTTCGCATTCAGCCAGTGAAACGTTCAAGCATTTCGAAAGATTAGAAGCACTAGAGATACTAAAATCTATATCTTTACTACTCCCACTCCCTTCGCCAGACCCACTTGGACCCGAACTTAGAAAATCAGTACTCATAGTAACTCTGGACGTCCCACTGCTTCCGGCAATGCGACTTAGCTGCGGTGGCTTTGACATTTTTTCAAGTTTATTCGGGAAACTGGCAACTGCATGTTCTATAAAAGGTTCGCCAAGACCTAGGCCCATCGCAGCGGCTATTGCTATCTGATCCTCTCTTGATGTAGCCCTTCCATTTGTTTCCGGGGGCACTAGAATAACCTCATCCTCTTCCATATGATTAACATCTTGTTCTGATAGATCCTAATAAAATAAATACACATTAGCCCTGCAACCACTTCCAAATAACGTTGTTTTTTTTAACAAAAAATCCCAAAAATACCTGTTCCATGCGGGTCAATCCTCTAAAACTGTGATGAAAGGGAGTTGGCAGAACGGGTCTTTCGGAGGGCAAAGTCTGGGTGTGTTGTGGAACAACTTTGTTAACAGCACTCTAAAAAAAATTATAAAAATTATTCAAAAACTCAATTAACCTTACTATGAGTACGTACGAGCATGATTTTATTAGCTTTTTTGAGCATTCGCCCATAAAAACAGCCTCATAAGCATTACAAATAAAGTTCTAATTACACCAGATTGGGTTTATCAACCTTGCCAGTCAATAATTAGCTGGATAAGCTACCTAAAATTGTCTAAATGAAATACAACCCTTACCAAAAGGTCCCACTCTGAATCTTCCAACTGTGCAATTGCAACCCCAACATCCTCAATTCCCGTACAAGCCTAAAACCCCATAAAACATCACATTTTATTAACTTCTTTCGAAACACACAGTAAAAAGTAAAGAACAAAGGATGAATCACAAACAAATGACAATGCACATTTTGAAAGCAAAACCCCTACTTTTAGCATCAAAATGTTAATTAAAATCACAAAAACAACAGAAACAAAGCTTTTTTACCTGGAAGTCAGCCAAAATCTCGTCCTTCGTTACTTCGACTTCTGACATTTTCGTAATAAAATTCCCGTTTTGTTCCTCCGGACAGGAAAGTATTAAAAAAACTCAGTAAAAAAACTACCAAAGACCACCTTTTTACCTTTAACTACAAAGTTTACAAGTTTTTGAGTAGATTTATAATTTTATTTACTGAACTTTTAAAAAATTCAAAATGGAATTGTCGGACCAATTGTCGTAAAAAGTTGTTCTGAAAGTTCCAAATGAATTGGGACAATTTCGTTGAAGTTGAAATGATCTGCGAAAAAAAGGTTAGAAGAAAATGAAAATACCAAACGCGTGCGCTCCACTTCCTTCACCAAAAACCACAACCAGAAAAAGTATCAACACCAACTACACTTTTTATAAATAACGATTCTTAAATTACGATATGTTTTAAGCTCAAAAATTACTGTTTTCAAAGGAGGGAGGAACTATAAAAAATCCTCGTCCTTATGCCGCGGCTTGTATGTGCGAAAAAGATGTTTTGAAGCATAGTTAACATGGTAGAGATACCCCTTTTAACATGTAGAGGATTGGCGTGCGGGTTAATTTATTAACGAGGGTTAATATGGGCGAAGGGTAACGTTTTCTTTGTATTTTGTACAGAATCTTGTTAACTTTTACCTTTTTTGCTTGTTTTGTTGTTATGTAATTTGTTATTTGTTATGTTTGGGGCTGAAAAAGACGCATTAGTTAGATCCGTACGTATACCGTATTTCTGGTTTTTAAAGCCCCGGAGCATAATTACTCGTAGGAGGGGTATTTATTAGGTTTAGATTATCATGTATTGGATATGGATTATCATTTCGAAAGTTGGACAACGATTTAAGCGTGTTTAGCTAGAAAAAAACCGGCTTTAGACCTTAAGAGGAAGGATATTAAGCAGTGATTTATTTTATTATCCGCATCGTCTACATTTCAAGCTTTCATACAAACAAAACAAGTAAATTAATAACGAGATATTAAATAATTTAGATTGCTGATTTCTCGCGAATCCAATTTGTGTAACGGGATATTCGGGTGTACACTCCGGGATACTTGGCACAGTCAATACCGAAACTGACGATACCCACCTAATGGACGGATCGTATTAAATTCAATATTATATGACGATGATTGCTTGATTTCTTGATGCTTAACTGCTTCTAAACATCACTGTCCGCGCTTATCAATATGTGTGCCTCAACTTGAGGTTTTAAGATAACCGTATTAAGGTTTCCCTTACTTACCTGCGTAAATCTGCCATTCATAACTACGCTCAAAGGGCCCCCACTATCTCCTAAATATGAATACAATCACGATTCGTAAGACCAGACAATAAGACGTTGGAAAAAAGTTATGCATGAAGAAATGCGGAAACTCGCCTGAGCAAGAATCCTTATTTTTTGCCGTAGCGCATAGCATATTTTTGGTAATCTTGATAGCAGTGCCTGAGTACCGTTTCCCACATTCCAAATTGGAGAGTACGTTGATCTGAATTTTAAAACAATTAAAAAATTGAAGATTTTGGAACAACTTATCCGAATTTTAAATGCTTATACATTAGCTTCGCGAAGTCTTCTCACGGAGATTCCATTTCCTTGGGCCCCCCATCCCGCAACGTTTGCCGACCTTCCGGCCAAGATCTGCCCGTTTGGCTTCATAAGGCATATGGGATTCATATCTGTCACAGGATCTGTAAGTCTTAGCAGGGCTAAGTCGCTGTTAAAGTTGACACTGTTATACCTAAAGAACATATATTTTAATTCATCCGTTTCAAACGGATCTATTAGCTTTGTACTAGTTTTGTTTTTAACTCTTACTTGGGATATATTATGGCTTTGTTAACCAAGTATGCTGTAGTGTTTTGCAGATCATCGCTGCCAACTAAAATGCTAACATTATCCAATCCTTCCAGATCCTTTAATCAAATTTGATAAGAATGTAATAAAAATGTCAATAAATTAGGAAGCTTTAAGGTGTCTTTTTATAATAAATGGGTCTACCTGTACGCAATGGGCTGCAGTAAGGACGAATCGCTCATTGATTAAAGTACCTCCGCAAAACTGCTTAGCTCCGTTATCTCCATTCTGAAATATAGTAAAAATGCATGCGAATGTAGAGCAATAAATAGAATGAGCCAGATCAGTAACTTGAAGGGTATCATTTTTAGGCCAGAAACTTAGTACTTATTTGTAAGTAATTGCTCACGTACATAAGCTAAAGCAACCATCCATGGATAAGTCTGCTTGGTTAAAGTACCCCCGACAATCTTTGTCGTGGTACTTGCACTGCTGGGCTCTATTAATAATCCGCAATTTCTATTTATTGGAAAAAACGAAGGATTACACAGATTAGTAGAGAAATTTCTAATGTTATAGCTTGTAATCCCCCAAAAAGGGACATTTTTAAGATCTTACCCTAAAGGGGCACTTTTTTCCCCGGAAGTCGCTGAAACGCATAATAGCAAAAGAATGAATTCCCAATCACGAAGCATATTTAAACATTACTGAACTGCAAAAACTGCAACTGATAAAATAAGCGTTTTGGCTCATCCTATTATTCTTATTCACTAAATAATGCTGTATACATTCCATGTATATTTCTGCATACGACGACGGGGAAGGTTGCTTGCACGTTCTTCCGTTTATCTTTTGTCATTCTAATTTCATGAACAATCAAACAGCCAATTAGTGTCTGTTAAATCACTAATACTGTATTATTAGAACTCTTACTTCTGAAGTAATTTGATTCAGGATTTCAGATCAAATCCTATTTAACATGTTATAAAAGGGAATTGGTTTCCCCGTACATGAAAGGGGTAAAGCTTGGAATTAGCTACTTTTTGACCTTTTGTCTCTCATAATTTGTTCGCCTTGTCCTTATTACATTGAGTTAAAATATATTTAAATTCAACTTTGGTATTTCCTATGCAATTTTTTAATGTTCGAAAGCGGTATTTTTCTTGCTGTCAATCTAGATGAAGAAAAAAGGTGTATCAATCAATTATTGGACCTTGAGAGAACATTTTAGTAAAATGGATGCATCAAAACAATAAAACATATTGTATGAAAATATGCCGTTTTTGTGCTCATCTTATTGCAGCTATTCGCATTAAGGTTGGTGGATGAACGGAAGTTACACTAACCCAACCTATTTAAACCCAAATAGTAATTGCTTTCTATATTCTACTTCTGTCTCTGTCACATTTGAAGGAGTTTAACATCAAGTTGACCTTCTGAATCTCAATAACGTCAAAATATCCAAATAAATACGGCAGCGCAACAGTTGATGACAATTTGCTACTTTTGACTTGATATAAGAAATTATATTGTCCAATTGTCAATGGAATTAATTGCTTCGACTTCATCTCAATCTCACTCATGTCTAAATCTTATAACTCGTTCATCTGTACAACTAATTTTACGCGTAAATCAGCCGATGATCAATATCTAACCACCTTCGCTTGACATTTAACAATCGCAGGAAGGACCAAGGGGACGCTGTATAAGGAGATATTAGGGTTTGGTGGTAATCGTATTCATCCATAGTAGATAAAGATTACTGTGACTGTGGATTGTGGTCAGTTCACAGTAGTGGTCAATCAATATTAATTTTTGGGGGTTAAAGGACAAATCCTCTCAATTACATTCATTCTCACGACTCAAGCGGATATCATGCACGAAACAGCTAAAATGTTATTTTTTCATTCACACAATTTATTTACAGACGGCATTATCCTATAAGTCTTGTCACCATAAGGCCTTGTGTTTGACACGGGCAATTAGCATTTATTCAGCTATCCATTCTCAAAGGTAAATGGCTTGGGTAAAAAGTGCAACTCATTGATCTTCTTTCCAATAAGAGTTAAGGACTGCCAGGGATGCATGATCGACATGGTCATAAATGACAGTGAGAGAGTGATTTGGAATCGGAAGTTCTGATTGATGGATTGAAGTTATTTAAAATGTCAAAGTTTCCCATGGGCAACTGTGACTGTCCTTTTCCCGGAGGTTTCTGTCTGTTTTATGAGCTTTTTTGCAATTGATAAAGAATGATACAACAACAACTCCAGGAAATAAAATACTTTCATTGTTTATTATTTTAATGATCCAAGTTAGCTCAAGACTTATATTATTACGGTCAAAATTAAAAAGAAAATATTTATCAATGAGTGAAGTCAGTGCGCTTTGCGTTCTACGCTTGACGCTAAAAGATTCCTATAAGTAGTGAAGTATTACATTGAGGTTTTTACAGTTAATGCATATGAGTAGACTGTACTTAAAATAATTACACAGAGTTTTATCATGACTATTTCTTAGACTTATTGACAGTTACTTTACCTTCTTTGCAATTTATATTCGGACAAATAAAAGTAAAATCATTTTCAAAAAACATTTCAACATCTGCTTCTCTTATCTTGGTTTTAAAAATATAATAGTACAAGTACATAGATAAGTCTTAATCCAAAGCTGTACAATTATCAGTCCAAAAGTGTTTTAAACGTGATCGTGATATATTTTCAATAAAACATAAATAAAAATTGCAGCGCTCTGCTCAGTAATTCATTCATATTTCATAGGACAGTTTTCGTTTCTTTTGATTTCGTAGTTTTATCGAAAATAAGCTAATTTTTCTCGGAGCGGCTTATATTGCATTTCCACTCATAGTTATAATTGGTAAGCGGGGACGAAAAATAGTTCGACAACATGATAAACAGGTAGAACTAAAACACAATTATTTATTAAACGAAAACTAAAATCGAGTTATAGCGTAATGGCAATAATTTTTTTTAAAGACTATGCGCCGATATTAATACAAGTAGATATCTATAGTAAGATTGTAGTTTGAAAATATGTTCACGACCACGGACGACACTTAAATTTTACCAGAGACGAAAGTAAAATTGGCATCTAGGTAAAATCTACTTTGCTGACAATACATCGAACAATACATTCTTGGTTTCTTGAGTAAGTTTGTCAGGAAACTGAATGTCGAAAGAGACTAATAGGTCACCACGACGGCTTGGTTCTTTAGGATATGGTAAACCTTTCCCTGCAATCTTCTCAACAGTTGTAGGCTTTATGACACGGTTCTTAAGGTTAAGCTGGACAGGTTGGCCTTGGAGAATTGGAACACTGACCATAGTTCCACACAGCGCCTGAAAAAAATAAATATTCACCCATGTTTAGTAAAAATCAAGTTATACATCCTTTTAACTCTACTAAACGTGCGAATGATTTCAATTGCAAGTTTTTCTTATAGCTGTGACAATTCATAGAAAGGTCAGCTTCATAATTAACTTCATCTTTTATCCATATTTGCTTAGGGGACCTTTATGATTAGTCTAGTCTAGTAATAACTTCATTAAATAAGCATGCATGAAGTGAATCAAAGTATGATGAAAAAAATTGTAAGCCTAAGTAGTTCCTCTTCTGTCATGTCATTCATTACTAGCCGATTAAGACGTACAAAGCAATCCAGTAGAAGAACCATGAAGTCTTTCTTTCCTTCAGACGAGCTTACAGCCAGTGACACATCTCTAAATTAATACTTTTAACTTAACGCTCCATTATTATCATCAGTCGGTGAGCACTTGTAATATTATATTATCCTAGCCTTTTTCGTATCGTAAGAAAATAACCGCAGCCGACAAGAAAGACGATGTCTCTCTCAATTACATTTATCATATCACTTTTAAAACAAACAATAACCAAGACGTTTGATACCTTTTTAAAGCCAAATGCAAATTTAAGGTTAGGCATACATATCAACTTTTTTGTAATGCATACCATAAAAGCGCTACATAATATTTGCATTGTTTCCATTTTAAGTCTACGTGACCTTCCGTACCCTGCCTTTTACACAAAACTTGTCCCAACAAAATTACTATCTTCCATAGCAAAGCAATAATAATAATATAATATTCAGGCTGAAAATTAAAATAAATCAATTGGTTCCTTCCTAAGGTAATCAGCGTTTTATTTTGTTTAGTTTTGGGGACATTTCCTCTTACTTCGCAATAATACCTCTACACAAAACATTGAAGCCAACTTCATTAGACAGAACCTACAGCAGCAATAATATAAATGAACGGATTACGGATTTGGGACAAATTCAACTCAGTAATCTAATGCAGGACAAGGTGAAACTTTTCCAATTGATCTATTAAATAAACGAGCAAGATCATTTCATTTTCATTCATAGTATTAATCCATCCAGTTGCCAGTATCTAGGAGGGAGCTAGCCAAAGTGCAAAAAAGCCTTATCCAAAAAAACCACAATTTCCATGAGTGAGATAACAGATAACCTTTTAGTACAATAAAATATGGTTAGAGGATAAATGTGGCGATGCTTAGAAACTCAGACCTTGCTAAAACACTACAGAAAATGCAACTTCGTACTTCTTATACTTATAAAGTCTACCATTTTTATCTCCGTTTCATGAGTTCATGAGGATGAATGACTTCACTGGCTGAAGACTACTACCAGTAAGGATTTGAAAACCCAACCAACCGACAGTTTACTTTTACTACACTTTACTTCTACTCCCATTCCCAAAAAAGCTCAGTCAGTCTCTAAACATTTTATGTCCCTCCTCCACTGACATCATTTTTAATCCAAAAATATTCTACGGCCCGACTAAAATTACCGAATGTAACAGGCCAACCTAGCCTATTTTTATTTACTACTGTTTACAACGACAGATTAGATTCTCGTAAGATTGTTTTTCAAACCCTAAACCAAAACTAAACAAGCCGTGCAATGGTGGATGGATGGATGCATGTGCAGCGTCATCGTTAGTTTCGATGACTTTACTTTTATTTAATGTAGATGAAAAATGGGCGAATTAGCATTTTAAAGATAAATACGATTTCCCATGCTTAAATTTACTTGTCTGTTTTTCACATTTACGTTCATTTCATTTTTTTTATAAAGCAAGTCGCACAAAAAAAAACTTTGAAGTTGGATCCAAATTCAGGTGGATTCCTTCAAACCGTCTCCGTCTATTGATTTTTGCATGCTCTAAGGACAAGTTCCTGATTCATTTTTGGAAACCTTTATAATAAATATATTATTTATAAACTTGGTCTTTCATTTTATTGAAGACAAAAGAACCCAGCTAGACATACTTTAACGGCAAAGACAATAAGTTATTGTCTCCTATCTTCATGAGACGAATGAGATTGACGCTTGTTTTTAGGAATGAATTGGAATGACGACAGTTTGCATTGTGTGGGCGTCTTTCTTGAAAATTACCCTGCCACTTAACAGATCATAGAAGACTATTATCTTATCGTACTAATATACTACTTGTACCGTCAACTGTACACAGTTCAAAGTACAAACCAAACCACTACTAATCCAATACAAAAGAAACTTCAGATTTAAGACCGTTGTCGGTCGTTTTGACTTCATCTGGCTAAGTCATAACCTAGGACGAGGATGCCATTAGGATAGGAATTAGTTACTCTGCGTCTCTTACATTTTATTATCATTGATGATTGATAGAACTAATTGAAAAACTGGCTTCGTCAGTCTAACTTTTCCTGGTATAAACAATAATGCAAGGAATGAATTACTTATTACAGCATACGCTATTTTAAAAACATGCATAATTATCAGTATTATGCACAATTGCCGTTAATTTTACTGGTGAATCAACAAGACCGTTTTCCAATTACGACAGCATCAGCATGCTTATCAGTATCAGTACCTATAGTTAAGATAACTCTTTTCCTTATCGGAACAATGGGTCTTTGGGTATCGAAAGCAAATTCAATCATGGACGCGCAGAATTAACACTTGTGTTCGCAGACTGACTGCACGTCTAGAAAGATCCTTTTTCTGAGTATAATTGCCTACGAAGAAAGTAACTACCCAAACATAACTGCACAATACTTCTAGTTGTACTTGTGCTAATCAAATATTACAGATCGTAAATGCAATGCTTTTAAGGGAACGTAAGGTTACTAGTTTTAACGGAAGAGTGCAAAGCGGTTACTCCAATGAAAAATCAATAATCATTAATTAATCTTCGTTTGTTTGATCAGCCAGCACTACTGTCGTATGGCCTCACCACATTGCAACTGACAATTGAATTATGACACACACACAGTGTGAAAAATTTCCTGTCTGTGTCAAATTCTTTGTTTTGCGACAACTTCTTCAGCTTTGTTGACGAATCATAACATTGTGCTTTTTAGGTAACTACTAAAAAGATTTTAGGTTTGTTGAGGTTGAGACATTGGCTAAGCTTTGAATGAATGCAGATTTTAATACAGTTAACATCATGCAATTTCTAATTACACGGATATTATGCTCTGCTACAAAAATAAAAAACCTATGCTTTTTTCAAGTTCACTTCATCAAGCGACGCAGCAAATGACAAAATCTTCCAAGACCAGCTCAGACTTCAGACAGAGATTAGATACACAACATAGATTTACTCGCAGCTATGCAGTATGCACTTAAAGAAGATGAAGGATAAAGAGCATAAATTTTAGTGATTCAGGCTAAATCCTAACTACCGAATCCCTCCGTGTACAGAATCAGGTCAACAACTATGCCAAAGCCATTTATAAATAATTCAGTGCTTTCGTTTCTTTTCTCACTGTCACGCAACCTAAATAGATCGGTTGCAAAAACACCTCCGATAGATACACAACAAGCAAACCAAACTTACTACACCCCAGCAGTAAACCGTCAGGAAAGATGCTTGAACTTCAATGTCGGTCGATAATATGCCTTAACCCGTTCGTTTAATGCCAAGGAAGATACTGTTATGTTTCCTAATAAGAGCTTCAACATTATCAACATGAGCTTCAAAACCGTTTAACAGAAATGGGAAGGGAAATACTGAAGTTTAAACTCGTTTACTTCAAGTCAAAATTGATCATTCACGTGAAGTATTGGTAGAATGTTTCTTATTTGGCCTTCGCCTTCTTTCATGATATTAATGGATGGACATCGATTTAAACGAGAGTTTATAGATTACTTTTAAGAATGATTCAGCTTTATAATAATACCCTATAGTTCATCATATAATTACTCGTGTTTACTTCCACAGTACGTAACTACTCACGCAAGCAAGAACTAAAATAAGTAGATTAAAAAAAATGATAAGAAACCAACGTAGCCCATAATATCTAAACTGAACTTTATCTGCCCATAAAAGAGTATCTCTCCCTACTAAACCCTATCATGGACCAAACCCAAAGCTAACCAAACCAAACCAAATTTTATGAAATAATGGTTAACTTTGGTCAAGCACATCCTACACAAACAAATATGCACTCAAAGATTAGACTTTGTTCTGCCCAAGACTCACCTCAGGATAAATTGCATGCAATAAACGTTAGCAAATATGCAGTTAACAGAGATGCGATAACATCAAATAACTATGCCGAGTTAAGCCTTTTTGGAATTAATTTACGCAACTCAAACCCAGACACATTGGGGAAATCCACCTTCAGATCGGACATAGGGGTACTTTTGAGCTCATTTTTGTAGAATTTTTTTACTATCGGCGATCAATAGAGTAGGTCCACATGCACCATACCTATGAGTTTCAATTTTTTTCTAGCAAGGGCCAAGGAGCTGCGACCCTTCAAACTTGACCTTTCCTATACTAATACATGGGGTTTTTAAACGTTCTGTAGCAAGCGTAAGTCACAGCGCAAAATTAAGCGCTATATACACATTGGTACATCCTGGCAGCACCTACAAATTATGTCCTAGGTAATTTGTCGGGAAACGGTCGGATCCGGAGATATATGACCTCAAAGTTGACCTTTATGGGAGAGTGCAGGGCCAGGATTTTGAACTAATACACTTAAAAATGACAAAAATTATAAATTATCCGTACAGTAGAAAAATGTCAACCAGACATTTAACATGACCCAAGACGACCCCATAATGACCCTACTAAGGTCCAACATGACCCTAATCCATATAAGTGCCCCATAAGCTGAAATTTAAAATCCTCCAATTTGGACCCGACAACTTCTGAAATAGTTCAGAATGTCTTGCCGTGCCCTTAAAAGGCTATTCTAATGACCTCAGACGCTCAGGTCAACTTGCAGCGTCGCAGCGCTGAAACTCAAAGTATTTAGATTTGGACCGGACAACTTCTGAAATAGTTCAGAATGTCTTGCCGTGCCCTTAAAAGGCTATTCTAATGACCTCAGACGCTCAGGTCAACTTGCAGCGTCGCAGCGCTGAAACTCAAAGTATTTAGATTTGGACCGGACAACTTCTGAAATAGTTCAGAATGTCTTGCCGTGCCCTTAAAAGGCTATTCTAATGACCTCAGACGCTCAGGTCAACTTGCAGCGTCGCAGCGCTGAAACTCAAAGCATTTAGATTTGGACCGGACAACTTCTGAAATAGTTCAAAATGTCTTGCCATGCCCTTAAAACACTATTCTGATCGCATTAGACGCACAGGTTAGCTTGCACCATTGTAGCAATTAGCTTTAAGTCCTCAGAGTTTGACGAATTCTAAACTAATTCAAAATGCCCTAATGTGACGGACGGATACGATATACCAAAATTACCAAAGTATCTCTACTTACGAGTTTCCAGATCAAAATAAATTTGCAAAGACCTATACAGGTTTTTTAATAGCTTTTGAAAAGATTCCACAAATTTCTAGACAAGTTATTTTCCTTCAAGCTTCAGCTTTCGACTTTCAGCGCTGCGACGCTGCAAGTTGACGTGAATGTATACTGTCATCAGAATAGTCTTTAAACGGCACGGCAAGACATTCTGAACTATTTCAGAAGTTGTCCGGTCCAAATTTAAATACTTTAAGTTTCAGCGCTGCGACGCTGCAAGTTGACCTGAGCGTCTGAGGTCATTAGAATAGCCTTTGAAGGGCACGGCAAGACATTCTGAACTATTTCAGAAGTTGTCCGGTCCAAATCTAAATACTTTGAGTTTCAGCGCTGCGACGCTGCAAGTTGACCTGAGCGTCTGAGGTCATTAGAATAGCCTTTTAAGGGCACGGCAAGACATTCTGAACTATTTCAGAAGTTGTCCGGTCCAAATCTAAATACTTTGAGTTTCAGCGCTGCGACGCTGCAAGTTGACCTGAGCGTCTGAGGTCATTAGAATAGCCTTTTAAGGGCACGGCAAGACATTCTGAACTATTTCAGAAGTTGTCCGGTCCAAATCTAAATACTTTGAGTTTCAGCGCTGCGACGCTGCAAGTTGACCTGAGCGTCTGAGGTCATTAGAATAGCCTTTTAAGGGCACGGCAAGACATTCTGAACTATTTCAGAAGTTGTCGGGTCCAAATTGGAGGATTTTAAATTTCAGCTTATGGGGCACTTATATGGATTAGGGTCATGTTGGACCTTAGTAGGGTCATTATGGGGTCGTCTTGGGTCATGTTAAATGTCTGGTTGACATTTTTCTACTGTACGGATAATTTATAATTTTTGTCATTTTTAAGTGTATTAGTTCAAAATCCTGGCCCTGCACTCTCCCATAAAGGTCAACTTTGAGGTCATATATCTCCGGATCCGACCGTTTCCCGACAAATTACCTAGGACATAATTTGTAGGTGCTGCCAGGATGTACCAATGTGTATATAGCGCTTAATTTTGCGCTGTGACTTACGCTTGCTACAGAACGTTTAAAAACCCCATGTATTAGTATAGGAAAGGTCAAGTTTGAAGGGTCGCAGCTCCTTGGCCCTTGCTAGAAAAAAATTGAAACTCATAGGTATGGTGCATGTGGACCTACTCTATTGATCGCCGATAGTAAAAAAATTCTACAAAAATGAGCTCAAAAGTACCCCTATGTCCGATCTGAAGGTGGATTTCCCCAATGTGCCAGACAGGTCCAAGTTAATCTACCCTAGCTAAAACTAACTCCAAATAAACATCGTAATATTAAATTGCTATTCTAAATCCTACGACAACAAGCTCAAAAATGATCTTGTTTTTCTTATTTTCAGCGAAGTATCACACTGCTAGGCTGTCACACCCACAGGAACAACACCTATACCTCATGTGAAATGATGTAAATTGCTAACATTATTATCAATCATAAAAATCATAACATCCTTTTTAGAAACGAATATACAATCACAAACATAAAGTAACGCCTAAGTGAGATGGAGATAACAGATCCTCGCTGGAATTTCAACCAGACTGTGATAATGTATAAAGCAGAAAAATAACAACAAAAATAACTTACATCTCGTAAGCTGACTTTAGCTGTGTATCTGATATCCGAATTTTCCCGTTTAAATACGGTATGAGGTTTATCTCTAATGATGAAAACGATATCAGCAGGGATTTTTCCAGTGGTTTGATCCCCTTCTCGAGGGAAGGTAATTTTAGTACCGGCTTTCCAGCCAGGTTTAACCGAAATGGTCAACACCTTATCTTCCTTTCTTCTAGCTCCATCAGGTCCTATTACGTTTCTAGATATCTTCATCTTTTTAGTACAGCCTCGGTCAATATCTTCCAGGGAAACGTATAGGTCATGTTCCACGGCACTGTACAGAAACCCAAACACCGATTAAATACTAATCTAATCCAAAACAGCTTATCTTATCCCTCCATATTTATGTTAACCACTCAAGAATTAATAATCTTACACGTCTTGCTGCTGGAATTCCCGTCCTTTATTCGGTGACCCGTGAACATTAAAACTCTGAGTCCGCCTTCCCATATTGGGCATTCCAAAGTTTATGAAAGTACCATTCTCGTGATCGTCATCATCAAATAGATTACCCCCAGCGCCTCCCATGTTAAAGAAACTTGCAAAAGGGTCGGATGTACTGGAAAAATAATAAATTCAGGTCAATTTATCTTACTAAAGATTAAAAAAATACATGACCTTATACTAGATCGATTCCCTTACCCAAAAAATTGAGCAAATGTCGCCCTAGGATCGCCGTGGAAAGTGTATGTGTATGAATTGCCCCCAGACCCTGGATGAGCTCCGTGGCCACCACCCCCACCCCCACTTGGAGAACCCTTCAACCCTTCTTCCCCATATTGGTCATAAATCTCCCGTTTCTTTTTATCACTTAAAACCTCATATGCTTCCGCAACGAGTTTAAATTGTTCCTCAGCGTTGGCCGCCTTGTTTTTATCCGGATGGAACTTCAGCGCTAGTTTTCTGTACGCTTTCTTTATTTCATCCTCATTTGCTGTTCGACTAATCCCAAGGATTTTATAGTAATCTTTGCCCATTTTAGCAATTTTAAATCGTCAATGGAATGGAAATACACCAACACAACTTCCCCGACCTAAACACGGTACGGTGGGCCCTTACTTTACACACAACTCGCTAATTAATTAAATAACTATCTATCTTCTTCAATCAAACACCCCCAATTACTATTTCAGTATTTTTTTTAGGTAGTCAACTGCAACTAATTCCACCGATTACTGATGAAAAATCACTGCGTATTTTAACTATTCCTCCACAAATCTCCAACTCGATGTACTTCTTTCTTTGGTAATCTGCATCAGCATCAAGCACCCCTACCTAGTAATCAAACAATTACAAAATATTTTAGTAAAAATACATCCAAAATACAAAGAACCCCTTCAAAAGTACCTCAATTCCAACAAACTTCTACAAAAAATAAAATGTAAACAAGTACAAAATTGCATTATATTATTATTTTGTAAACAACAACAACAACCTTCCTTCAACTATATTCTGTTTTAACTTTAATTTTAAATCACTTTTTAAAACCATAACGCAGTTTGAATCTAGAAGAATTGAACTTAAAAAATTGAAAAATGATGAAAAATTCACTAAAACTTACCAAAAAAACTGTAATAAAGCTGAACTATGAACTTTTTAACAAAACTCCCCAAGTCGAATGTTTGCCGACCACAAAAGTAGTCAAAATAATTGTGATTCTTCTTCTCTAATAAATAGAGATCTTAAAAAAAGTGAATCGGACGAGAAGAAATGAAAACATCTCAAGTGTTAAACTTTTACTAAAACTAAACTCAAATCTTTACTTTCTGCAAGTAAGTCTCGACAATAATAAACTCTTAAAAAATCGCGTTTTTAGTATGTTAGAGATGGGAAAAGGGGTAGACTCCGCCCTGGGAATTGTGTGGATTTAGCTATGGAAGGTATGGCTACGAGATCTTTCTGGAAGGTTCTGGTTCCTCCTTGGAGGCGGGGGAAACGCCGTGATTACTTTACCCAACCGTTCTTCCCACTTCCTCCCAACCTTTTCTTGGTTGAAGAGTGAAGGGATGGATCTGCGGGGGGAATCCCGTACTCGGAGGTTTTGTGGAGGATGGGGAGGGGTCTTTTTGTTCGGCGGTTGGGGTTGAGATCCGTTGTTTATTTGGAGTTTGTCTATGGCTTGTCGGCTTGTGCTTGTAGGAATTCAGCGTCAGGTCAGGGTCATAGGTCAGAGGTCAGCGGCGTTTGAGTAAAGTTGGAGCTTTAAGCGTCAGGTCAGCAGCGTTTGAGGTTGGTGGTAAGTAAAGCTGAGTTATTTTTAATTGTATGTGGCATAGACGGGGGGGCGGTTTATGTTCTCATTTCTCAATACCGTAATTTCGTAAATATAAGCCGCCCTCGTTAATTAAGCCGCAGACTATCATTTACATGTTAGCAGGGCAGGGGTATCTCTCTCATGTTAAATATGCTTTAAACCATCATTTTCTCTACATAAACCGCGTATGTTGATGTTGACTTATCCGGAGAAGATATTGGGAGGCTTTTAAAACACATTTGACCCTTCTGAGATAATGTATACCAGTATGACGATAACATGAATGACCCACCTCTACCTGACCCTTACTATGCCTAAAATTAGAATGGATGTGACTAGTAGAGAGATTATTCATGGGATTTCAATCAATTCAAGAAGGATAATTATTATAATAGTTTCGTACTGTCAAAGAGCAAAGGCATAGTTGACCTGAAATATCCAAAACTGTAGTTTCCGTTGCATAATAGTATTTTCCCATTTTTTACCCCCTCAAAACAAAGGTGTTCTTTGTAAATTATCCAAGGTTATGGTTATGAAATGGAATAAAAACTGCCGTACTGCTAAACTCTATAGCTAGCTATTCCAATGGAACATGTATTAGACCCTAAATTACCTTTCCAACTCTGGTTGAACCTCCATCGTTTGATAATTTATGGTTTATTCTAACTCCTTCCTTCCTAACCAGGTAAGGTTAGGTATCAAAGGTGAAGGTTGCTTTGCATCTTGAGGAAGTTGCATGTTGTACGTACCAAGTAAGTGGTAGTATTGCTTATTGCATGAAATCTGTCTTTGGCCGTGGGATTATCCTATTGAAGTCTCTCTATATCTCTGACAAATCCCCCGATCGAGAACTTTGAAAAAGATATTGCAGGCAGTTTTAAGAAAAAGCGGAATTTCAACTTTACCTAGCTTAACTACTAAGAAATAACTTGAACCAGGTATGAAATGGATGTATTATGTTGAATTCCCTTCTTTCGTAATTATAAGATGGGAAACAGGTTCTTTACAAAATTCCAACCGTAGTATAACATAGTTTGTGGCAAGATTGGTGGTGATGAGGGTGTAGAAGTAAGTCAAGTATTAAGTGGGTTATCATCAGTAAAGATTTTTCTCCTTGCTACTTTTTCCCACACATATCTCAAGGTAAAGTGGTATTAGGTGGTTATTATTACGACATAAAGTATATATCATCAGACGGGCAGAATTGACTTTAACCCCGGATCACCAGTTAGATAGAACTGAACTGGCTACGTGGTCAGTTGAATAATTTATTTGATAAAATTACCCTCTGTTTTCAGGAGCAGAAACTGCTGATATCTTGAAGAATTGGGAATTTAGTATTTGTTCCTATCGTTGAGAAGGAGTTTGTGGATTTAAAATCTCTGGATCTGGGCTAAGCCGGCTTTTTTAATCATGGAGACATCATACCAGTTACCTGAGGTATTTTATTTTATATGGATGGTTATAGAGAAGAATGTGATCTGGCCTTAAAACAAAGTAATTTGGTGGGTGGAATAGGTTATGAAATTTTTAAGATTTGTTTAGCATTTCCATTAGCATTGATACTAAAGTATCTTATAATCTTGTCGCTAGTAACTAGCTAGAGAACAACGTCATTTTCCATGAAGTTTAACTATACTACCTCGGAGTGCTAGTCGTTCGTTTCTTCCTTTCATCTATTAAATGGACTTTGAATTGATTGAAAGGGAATTACTTAGTGAAATCGTTAGTTTTTATTCTATCAGTTAAGATTAATCGTCATTGACTTTTTTCCAGGTTGAAATTTGCAGTGCAAGCGGAAAAGTTTTGACAAAACTATCGGTAAGAAAATGATCTATATGGTGTAAGAGCTTGAATACATGGTTAATTGAATTATAATGGGTTAATTGATATGGGCATTTTAATAGTTATCTTCAACAAGTACCATCAAAGATGTCAAAGTCAAAATTCACGAGTCAAACAAGGGGCCTTATCCAGGGCGTCAAATGATTCGACTGGAAGCTAAAGGAAAAGCATTGAATGATGTGGATACTTTGGGCGATGTGGGAGTAAAGCCCGGTGGGAAGTTGTATCTGAAAGACTTGGGACCGCAAATTGGTTGGTCAACCGTATTTTTAACTGAATATGCTGGTCCGTTGCTGATCTACTTGTGGGTGTACACTCGTCCTTGGATTTTTTACGGTGCTAATGCAGCATCGAAGCCATACGCTCAAGTTGTTCAGTAAGAATGTTTGGATTCACGATGTATTTTCCATTTTATCCTTAAGTAGGACTGGTTGACATTGAAATATATATTTTTTAAAGTATTGCTGCTGGATGTTGGGCGCTTCATTACTCCAAGAGGCTGCTAGAAACCATTTTCGTTCATCGATTCTCTCATGCCACGATGCCTATTCTAAATCTCTTCAAAAACTCATCATACTACTGGGGTTTCGCTGCTTATGTTGCCTACCACGTTAATCACCCTCTGTATACTCCTCCATCGGACATCCAGGTTTATGTCGGTGCTGCTCTGTTTTTGGTATGTTTTTATCACGGATCACGGCTTGTTTCAGTAAATTATTAATTTCATTAAATTGAAGAATAAACTAAATTGAAATTATGAATTTTTCAGCTCTCTGAAATTGGAAATCTGAGCTGCCATCTGCTATTTCGTGATCTTCGGCCTCCTGGTTCTAACGTTCGGAAGATTCCATACCCAAATGCGAACCCATTCACACAGCTATTCAAATTTGTTTCATGCCCTAACTACACTTACGAGTTTTATGCATGGCTGAGTTTTACTGTGATGACTCAATGTTTACCTGGTATGTATTATACAAAATCGGTGGCCCCCTGTCACTAATTTAAGGCATATGTATTAACAACAGTTTTAAAATATTCAAAGCTGGACTATTCTGCCTCGCTGGAGTCTACCAAATGACTGTATGGGCCCTTGGAAAGCACAGGAACTACAAGAAAGAATTCAAATCATATCCAAGAGGACGAAAATCCATCATTCCATTCTTAATCTGAGGACTGGAGCATTAAGTTGTTGAATCTACTTACTTCTGTAACTTACTATATTCTGATATTTCTCAAAAGCTTATTCCCTCAAAACAACTCAAGTTGAATAGATTCGTTTAATTGTAAAATATTTGAATACTTCAGCATTTATCTCTCTAGTTTTTAAAACTCAAATTAATCCACCCAAAAAGCTTAAGCTGGGAAAATTTCAATTCTGTTTGGAAAGTATCTTCACCTTCAGGATAAAATCCTATGCCAGTCGTAGTATTGCTCACATAAATTAACCGATGAATTGTGTCATAGTTTATTGAATAGCTTAAAAATTCTCATTTGATGACGGTTCAATTGCCGCAAGTTATATATTTTTTTTTCAACTACGTATTCTTTATCAAGTTTATTACATAAGGTGTAAAATCGTGAGAAATTAATACTATGATGTTTTATTCAACCGCGTCATCGTTTTCTTACACGGATGGCTTCATTGCATGGTTGAGTTTGCTTGCAGGACGCTTTTAATGTGTTCCACAGCATTCGTAGGCATACCTTCTGGGCGTGCTGTGTCGTGAACGAATTCATGAACTTTGAGAATTTTAGTCGCCAAAGAATCTATTTCCTCTTGCTGAGCATCAATTAAGTTTTCTTTAGCCTACGAAAAATGTCCCAGAGATACGGTTAAACATTATTATCATGCATAATATAAATAGTACTGCATTTAAAATATGCCTAGTATACCTCTAAAATGTTCTCATGTTGTATATCAATTTCATCCCTGTCCTCAATGGCGTGCTGAAGTTTGAAACGCATCTCAGCCGCTTCGGATGCTTGGTTTCCTTGATTAAATCCCAGAGAAAGTTCATAAGTGGCAATCTTATCCCGAGTGACTTTCAGTTCTCTTCGGAGATTGTTTATTTCGTAGACAAGCATCATATTTTCCTGTATATTTTATAAGTTAAAGCTAGCTATCAAATTCTTCCGTTAAACTTACTATTTACTTTAAGTAACTTACATGCATGATTTTCAACTGCTCGGATCTAGTGAATTGGGCATCCTTAGATAGTTTCCTTTTAATCGATGTTAACGACATTTCTAAGTGATTCTTCATTCTAACTAATTCGCAAATTGCTTCTTGCTCAGCAGAACTAGCCTTACCAGCCTGAATTCCTTCTCCATACTTCTGGTACATGTTCTGGGAAAGTAATACATTTTGTTATAGTTTTTAGAAATCATGCAGGCAATGTAGAGTTGTAAGCCCCTTTACCTTTACAACAGCCTTAAGGGCACGGTGGTCAGCCAATACGCTCATGCATCTTGTCATATGGCTACGAATTCTCTCTAGTAAAACTTGAAGCCGGACTCTTTGCCGTTTCTCGTTGTTATATTCCACATCGGTCATTCGGAGTTTATTCTTCAGCTCGCTGACCTGTAGTTGGAGACCGTTTCTGACGGCTATTGTCCCATCCAACTCGCTTTCCATCTTAAATGAATCAGGAGTTATTTTTAACAATCTCAGGAGTAATATTTAACTTGGATTGATGTATAAACTAAATGATGGTTACATCAGTATTTTGCTGCTTGAGATAGATAATCTCACGAGCTTTAGGCTCAACAATTCTCCTCAGCTCTTTGATTCTGTACTCCAGAACGAATTTGAACTTTTCCAGATCGCTATTACTTTTCTGAAGCTCCGCGATGGCTTTATCCTAGTACAAATAGAAAGTAGAGTTTTTAAACCAGTTTTTATAGAATAACTAAACCAGATTTCCTCATTTTGTAAGCCATAGTTGTAATTACTTTTTGCACGTTAGCTGTCTCACGATCCACAAGAGACTTTTGAAGCTGAACTACTTCTTTCTCTGTACTTTTAATGACATTTGTGAGTTTAGCACACTCCGTGTGAAGCCGTTGGACTTCATTTTTCTGTTCTTCTATTTCTTTTTGTACTGTTTGAAACTTCTTCCTCAAGATTCCGGCCTCGCCCTTGAGCTTTGCATTCATTTCTCTTTCGTGTCGAAGCTTTCTTTCGTAACTAGTCGTCACTTCAAGAATCTCTTGGTCAGCGTCTTCCTCTATTTGTCTTTTCATCTCTTCGCTTTCAGACATCTGAGATCGAGACTCGTTAAACGCCTAGACCATGTTAGTTTCATCAGCATGAATTTAGTTATTTCAGGTTTTGGCTATTACTTCATAAAAGCGACTGAAAAAACATTACCTGCTCCAAAGCAAAGTTCTTATCTTTGATTTTTGACTCAAAATAACCCACAAGTTCCTCTACAGTATTTCCTCTATCTGTTTCTAAAACTTGTAGTCGGCTAAAATAAAAATTAGCGACTAAGAAGGGTTTGTACAGACATAAAGCAAGGGTTTAGCTGTTATAATAATGTCGTATACCTTTCGTATTCCTTGATAGTGTCTTCCAAGAGATTTTGCAATGCATTGTACTTTTCAAATTCAGAGATGAGTTTAGTATTAAAATGAGCTTCCGTGTTTTCCAAAGCAGCTTTATGATCCTTAGCCACTTCCTGAAGGTATTTGTTGTATTCTTCGGCATTTACTTCCTTGGATTTTAATAGCTCAGCTATTTTTGCATTTAGATCTATTAAATCTGTTGAAAACTTATCATTGAGATCCCTAAGCTCTTCCTTGTACGCCATATCCTTTCTCTTCAAAGCGTAATCCATTTCCAGTTTTAGCTCGGCGTACTTTTGTTTTAACTCGTTGATCTGGACTTGACGCTCGTCAAGATCGTTCCTAGTTATTTGGAAAACATCGTTAATTGTAGAAGTTCTACCTTTAAAATCATTATAAAAAAGTGTTCTGTCTTTCATACTTCGTCACTAAAACTTCTGTCGAGTAATTCAGCTCCTTCTCGAGCTTTGCGACTCGTCCTTCTGAATCAGTCATTTTCCAAAATATAATGGAACTGTCTTGTGACACGCTGATGCAGTAGATTTCATCGTAGGTACACATAAGCTAAATGATATTTATATTGAATAAGCAAAATACCAATTTAAATAAGCCTAAATTATTATGGACAGCTTATGAACTTACAGCAGTGACTGGTGCATAATGCAATCTGTAGTCGACCCTAAGATTTCAATTAATTTAATAATTAATTTAATAATGCCAACTGCTTTCGTTTAAGTCGTTACAAAGCATAAAACATTATAAAGCTTGGCTAACCATTCATTGCTATAGGTCAAGGGTTGTCTAAAGGATCGAATAGTTCCATTATCAAATCCTGCCAACAGAATTTTACCAGATCGGCTTATGCAAATGCATGTAGGGGCTAGTCCGAGGTCAAGTTCTTTTATAATCTTTACAGAAATAAATCAAGAAAGAAGTTTTTCATAAAATGTTCAGATCTAGGCACGTTTTTACATTTTTAGACCTTATTGTAAGACAAACTAACCATCCCCTCATAAATCTGGATCTCTTTGATAAACCTATTCGTATTAATTGCAAAATGGGTTTTCAAATCAGGACTGACGGCAACCGAAACAAGATGACTACCCCTCTCGACAATATCTGCGGTTCGTTTCGAGGACTGGATATCCCACTCGTAAATTGCTCCATCGGCTCCAGCAGTGATTACTTTATTATCGTCCATGGACCATGTTATGTGACGAATCTGACGAGAAAGTAAAGTCATCAATTATGAGTGCAGAACGTTAGTATCTATGCAGTAGTTGGTTTCATATTGCTAATTCATTTTCCTTATTCGCGTACCTTATTACTGTGACCTTTCATGCTGGAAATATTCTCGAAGGTAGTTGTCGAATAAATCTGGAGGATGTTTCCATTTGCCGAAGCAAACAAGTGACCACCATTGCTGAACCTTATTTCTTTACAAGATCTTACAGGCCATTCCTGAAGTTCTCTTATGTCATTTAAAAGAATTGTGTACATTCGGATCTTATCCGTCATGCCAGCCAGTATAAACAGACCTGTTTGGCAAATTACATTAGAGTCAATATAGGATCATTTTAGGGAGAAAGGGTCATTCATATTTGCCTTAGAATAAAGTTAAATGCATGCAAACCAGTAGGATGTATTGCAACGGTATAAATATCCTCAGAGAATTCCCTACTAGCTTCCTGCGTCATGGTTAGAAAATTCCAAACTCTGATAAATTTATCAACCCCTGCAGTAACCAAAAGGGACTTTCGAATTGCTATGTCCATTGAAGAAACAGCTCCAAAATGGAAGGAGCAGTTTGCAAGTTCAAAAATCATTTCATTTTCTTCCTAAAAATGTAAAAAGCAGGAACATGTCATAAAATGAGTACATTTCTCAGCTAATAAATGCCATCAGTTTACATGGCATAACAATGATGTTTCGATCCTAATGCCAAAAATGTCACCTTAATTTCCGCAGTACTGAGCTGAAACATGTAAATATTGAGGTTGAAAGTTGTAGCGACCAAAGTTTCCTCATTCGGACTAATCGTAAGGGTTTTAACGATCCTATCTTCCGATTCGGAAGTATCGCGAGGAATACGCAGAGTGTACATTTGCTTGTAATGGTCTTCAACGCTGGAATAAGTCATTTGTTCCTCAAAGAGGATAATATTTCCAATCCCACAAGCCACAGCAAATCCTTTGGAATACGTGGCAATAGCTGTGATCTCCTTCCCTTCATATGTCGAAGGTGGCCTGTTGGGATCCTCCTTTTTGGACTTGACATCATACTCGTCCCCGTCATCTTTGGCCTTAATAGCTAGTTTCTGATCCTTTAATTTCTGAGCAGTCCGAGTTCGCTCTGCTAAGGCTCCTGTTATTTCAGTCGGTAAATTTTTTATCGCGATGTCATGTCTGTATTCTCCACGTTCAAAGAGCATTAACTTCCCATCACTTGTTCCGGCTATGACTTTGTCCACCTTGTACCAAGCGTGGGATATGAAATGGTAGGCATCTCCCTTCTGGAATCCGTAGGGTTTGAGATTATTTTCGTTAAAACGGTAGAAACGGAGACAGGACTTTCCTACTGCACACATTACATTTGGATCCACAGGACTCGTCGAAATCTGAAGGGAGGTTGGAAGTTGGCATTAAAATTTTATCATTGATCAATGGGAGTTGTTTTAAGGAGGCTTTCTCCTCAGTTATAAGACCTTCTCTTGGGAACAATAATACATGCAATTATAGGAAGTTATCTTGTAGTTTTGACTCGATATTCGAATGAAAAAAAAAAGTTGGTCATTCTCATGCCCTGTCTTAACATCGTCCTGCTATATTTGGGTGCAAAAGCTTGCTAAAAATAAACAATGCTTTCATTAATTCAAGCAGTAACTCCGTTTGATGTCACACTTCCAAATCTAACTTCCTGACTAGACTAGGTACTCCTGAAATGTGTAACGTGGTAAGCAAAAGCAAGCAGTGGTATAGTATTGTGTTTATTTAAAGAGAGTGACTTGTTCATGCATAATTCATCAATCCTCAGACAAGAGCCAAGGGAAAGGTAATAAAGATGAAGGGATTGTATGGACGAGACAACAGAGGTGTTTCATAAAATGAAAATGGCCCAACATCTTTTGACACAAAGTTAATTATTTATATATTAGTCCAGCTACTTCCTACTATAGTATTTCCTCCAACCAACCTCATAAACTGGTCCAACACCACCCGTCGCTTTGACCATGGACAGGACCCGATTTCGATCCCATTTCCACAAAACCAATGTATAATCTGGAGCCCCTGTCAGGGCTGCTAGGTGGAGATTGTCTTGTGTAAACGATATTGAAACATACTCTTTGGCCTTTGCATCCGCAGAATGTAAAGCTTTACGACGTTTGTTGGTTTTCAAATCGAAAATTCCGATTGATGGCTCATCGCCTAGTTGTCCAACCGCTGCGTACATTCTGAAAAGTTACATAACGTAAAAGCCGTATATAGATGAAAGATGAGCTTGTCATTCTCTACTGAAAGTATTGCTCATAAAATATTGACAAACTGTGGTTTCTTATTCATGAGTCTGCATTTTTAAAAGGGTTGGTTTTGTTGATTACCGATTATGCGACACTGTAATGCAGCTAACGCCATTGGATTTCTCAACTCCGTGTAGAAATACTTGACTTTTCTGGTCAAGATTGAACATAACGGCGGAGTTTCCTGCGGGATAGATTATTGTATTGTTGTCCACAAACCAGACATTGGGACCCTTGCAGGCGGCCGTTAGGCCAAAGATGTACTTTGGATGGAGGTTGGCGTATGTAGTCATTTTTATAAGGGAAAGTCAATCTGACTCGGATACACTTGAATTAATTCGGGTAATTATGTCTATTTGTATAGAATACGTTGATGGATAGAGCACTTTAACCAGGAGGTTTGACTTTTTAGATAGGAAACTCAGGGTTTTAAATTTTTATTCTACTTTCCTGAATACAGTCGAGCAAAAAAAGAAAAGAAAGTTTTTTGGAAGAAGGTGAAACTATTGGCAACTTTTAAAAACTCTGAGGGCTACATTCTGCCTTGGCTTTCTCCACATGGAGAGGAACATGATTTTAGCATACTCATCCTGTAGGATTGATGATTGATCAATAATATAATAATCGTATCAAAATGTGTACTTGATGCAAAATGAAACCAGAATATTAGAGATTGGGTTGTTGGTATAATACGTATATTTATTAGCGATTTGAACGATTTGAAGATAAACTACACGATGACAGACCGTTCAATGCGTACTTAAATTATACGAGAGCAATTTAACTAGCTGCTAGGGTATAATTATATCGATGACAGTTTTGTTTTGGAAGTTAAAATATAATTAGGTAAACTATTGGTTGATTTCTACAGTACAGTGACTTAAAATTATAGACTAAACAGAATGACTACTTTGTCTTCGCTGATGGCTGCGGTACACGAAGTTTTTCCATTACGACCTATATATATTTTATAAAAACCTTTTATCAGTTTCACTGATGCATGGTGGTATTAATTATAAATTAGCTATTATATCATGGCGGATTACTTACATCCATCTCCGCATAGGTCATATTATGGTAGGAGAAATATTCCGGGTTTTTATAGTCCCCCTGCTTAGAAGCACCCGGTCCAAGTCCTAACGTTAAATACAAAAATAAGTACTGCACATTGGGATCTATAATTGTAGTACTTCTGAATCAAAATTCGCATTAACAAACCTTTCGGGTCGACCTTTTTAAAAACGGTTTGTGGAGGGTCAACTTTTTTGGAGTCAAGGTTAACCACACCCCCTCCTGAAGACTGCTTCGCTTTAGAGACCTTAGTAGTGCTGGCATAGGACCTCCATGGGGCATTTCCTTGGTTTATAGCACCTCGCTAAATCATCATTAAAATCCTTCAAAACTCAACCATATCATCCATTTATTGAAGCTAACAAGATAATTCGTCAAATATATTCTACTCCATTCATTTAACAGCAGATTTCTATTTTAGCATTGTATACTTTAAAAGGGAAAGATGCAGAAGTAGGATATCTACAATTCAATCAAATTATTTTACTCTAAAAGAAATTACAGCCGGTAGTTTAGTCCAACTTACCAATGCTCTAACCGCTACAAACGCTGAACAATTCATTTTTAATAAATCCTTTTGTAACAAATTATTCTTTTATTTTTTTCTTTTATTATTCAGAACCAGAACCAATCTGTGTAATGAAGTTGACGAAAGTGATAAGTTATATTACGTCTTTTTATTTCTTATGAATCCAGTTATTTCTGGTGGGTCTTGCAGATAAGGAAGTACCAGCCAGATATTTATAATGGGAAGTACTTTTTATACTCAGCTACTCAACTGCAGAATCTTACAACTGTTTATCTCAATAGTTCTGGCTCTCATTCCTCCCCTTCTCTTTACACGTACATGGATTTTGGTCCATGTATTTTGTACATTGAGTTATGCTAAGCTATAGGAAGGAAGGGTGAAAGTCATGAATTACACAAAATTGGGGACAAAAGGTTATCAAGGGCGGATAAGAGCAATGCATGGGTCTGATCTATTGCAATTGACGCGAAATGCGTAAAAATCTTGAAAATTGTGTATGCATGCATTACGGAAATGCAAATTATTGTAATGCTTTCCCCTGGAGAAAGGTGAAAGTTAGAATGGGTTTCGTAGGGTGGAGATGTTTTTGAAGATAGTTTTGGTAGATAAATATTTTGTACTCTTGTAATTATTTGGATGTCGGACTGACCAGGTTTATTTTTTAAGGATGAGAGATAGTTGCTAGATTGATCGAGAAAGTCCGAACAAGCGATATACTATTACCGTATTTCCGGTTTTAATCTCCCCTTCAATAGTTCTACCGGTTTAATGCTGTTCGACCTTTTCATCCTAAAAACTAAACTTCGTATGACTTTATTATAATAAATGTCGTATGACGCAGTAATTGCAAATTTCTGTCATTTGTCTGTTATTCCCAGTATGTAAATCTTCTTTTAACTTATGCTGTTCACTGTATTTCAATTATATGATAAGACAACAAACCACAACCACAACAAATTACTGAGATATGGAGAGGTCTTCATAATATTTTATTTTGGATTCGATTACAGTATAATTTAAATTTTCATATAAAGTAAACGTTCCAGGGTTAATTAATTTTGTTGCCTTTCTTTCCACTAGTCTAAATGTGACATTGACATAAGATAAGGTTCTTTAATAATTCAATGTCAAACCTAACCCTGTGATTCTACTTTTTAAATGCACACAATATTTCCAACCAAAACCACTAACAAATTGTTTTTTAACTTATGAAACAATTACCAATCTGATGCTGCATGTAGATATATGGCTACTTTTAGTAAAGCAGATGCTTACTTACAATGTACATAAAAATTAACAGATAAAATGAAGACTTTAAAAAAATATACAGTTTTTATTAAGCATATAACTTAATTATAATATCGTACATAGGAAGGAACTGAACACAATTAAAGTGAAACTCTATCATTTCTTTTCTATCATTCTATGTAGTGTTTTAATTATTTCGTATCTAAATTAGTAGGAATTAAATATTAGTCAACTCAAAAGCGAAAAGCGTACTGATTCAAACATTCGACGAAATAAAATATTAAAATCTTCATTCAATCCACAACTTTTCCTTTACATACTTTCATCGCCTTATTGTCTCAGAAAATAAGTAATTCATTTTTTGATTTGATTCTTTATTAAAGTGTCGAGCCAGTTCAACATTTACATATTGGTCTACCACTAGTGACACTAGATTCATTAGGGAAACCTCCTATTCTGATTTAATCATGTTTCACATTCACAGCCTGACGAGACATTTTAAAATTGCACCTCTCTGTACATTAATATTACAAGCTTAATCAAGTCCCCTAAGTATGATTAACTTAATATTTCCAACAATGTTCCTTAGTATACATAAACTTCACAAAAAATTGTGTTAAATAGTCGATCCCATCGGTTCGGAACGGGTGTAGATTGGATGTAGACGTACCTCCCCTTTATATTTGGATCAACACATTCAAACCTAAGTCTGGGATGGAACAACGCGTTGTTAATCCTCGTAACGGTCGCACATTTTGGCTCCTTTTCAATGTCTGGTGAATCCAGCCGAGGTTTATTACTTACATATACCGTTAGTCTCTCCAGATTGAAGACGTAGTCTCGGTAATTTGTGACTTTATCTGTTGGTAGGAGAAAAGCAAGATGTAACTAAATTTGTAATCAGTTACCGTACTGTACAAACTTCCAACTCGAATGATCTCTTGTCAGAAATCCTGGTAATTTGGGAGCTAAAGCATTTTAATCGCAGCAATCCGTACAGCCAGTAAACCTACGAAGCTATGAAGGATTACCAAGACAATCCCCATATTTCTCCGTGCAGCTGACGCTGCAAACTTACTTACTTTTGGGTGATTTCATTTCAGAGAGTCGCATCAGTTTGTTGGGACATTTGAGAAGTTATTAGTTGGAATTGGAAAGGACCAGAAGGAAGGAAAGGGGAATGAGTTATTAAGGTAAAGAACCATGCAGCATAGCAGTAACAGTAGTAAGCATTACGATAAAAGTGAAATGAGAAAGCAATGAAGCAAAAGATGGGATCCAAGTATAAATTAAAATTCATTTAAACTGAAACCCACCTTGGCCATCTCCTTGCCAAGTGAGTATAACGACTCCGGAAACTTGGGCCTTGTCCCCTAAATCAACCATCCAGATAGGGTTCTCTGCATAGTAGTTGTCAATGATGGCACATTTGGGAAGTAATATCTCATCATTGCCATCCACCGCTAATGATGCGTGCCCGTATTTCCAGTCTTTCCAGAAATGCCTTTTGTCGTTCGACCAAACCTCTTTTTTGTGGGCTAAGTTTTCAACTGAAAAGTTAAAGTAAGATAAGCTACGATGATAAGGTATCAATTATTATTTTTGAAGCTGCATGGGAATCTACTTCTTTCTTAGAGAAATTATTATTCCCCCATAGGTTGGAAAGGGCTTTGATATATGTCATAAATCAATTTGGAGAAAGTTGACAAAGAAAGTTGAATTATGCTTGGATTAGTAATACTAATTTAATGTGAATGTATGCTTCTTGTCAGACGATGGAGGAATTGATATCATAGTACACCAAAGTCTGGCGTTATACGAAAACTAAGGATTAAAATAATATGGTTGGTAAGCTTATCCTTAATTAAGACAAACCGGACATCCCCTTATTAAGCCTTCTTTTAATACTTAATAACAGCCCCTTATGACCGGTAACCCTTTATAAAGCCCCAGAATTGAAAAGTAGCTCAGGGATTGCATTCCAGGGATAAAGATATGCAAGATATTTCAGTAATTACCACAAGGTGCGAGCTCATTAAGACGGAAGAAGGTAGACGGGCAGAGGGTTGAGGGACAGCCAAGGATTGCTGCACGCAGAGCAATATGATTATGCCAGGATTTTGGGTGAACTCGGATGTAACGGGCGACAAAAGGGGAGTTGAAATAATGCCTTCGTTCCGTGTTCTTGTCCATATTTCCACCGAAAAGCTTTAGAAAGTTGACATTTCTTTTTTAAATATTATGTGAATAAACTCATAAATGATGCTCAAACTCGTGTAATAAAACCACCTTCACCTTAGGAGTAAGGTGATTAGTCTCTTTGTAATAATACCAAAGGGCAGAGTCATTACTGAACGAGATCGCGTAGGAGGTGACCCAATGTCTCCGGCCGGTGTCTGCCCTACCCCGAGTAACAATACCCGTTACAGTTGTTGGGGCTCCCACTTCCAATTGAAGCCATTGGTGACCTTTAAACATATATGAGAAATTAATTAAATTACGAGAAAGTAATCGTTAATCGCTGCTCTGTTTCTTAAGCATTTGATTTATCAGGTATGCTCTTCATGGCCCTGCCCTAGCTAAACACTTATAGCAATAGAATTCACACTTCTCTGCTGAACGCATAGTTGTATGTAAATTAACTACATTGAGGTCAAATTATTTATTTATTTACATTATGTGTCTTAAACGCATAAGCTAAAAAAAACTACAAGTATGTGTGGGTGGAATCAGCTAATTAAATTATTTCAAGACCCATCGATAAAGGCTTATCTAAAGTCCGTAAGAAATAACCGTATTACAAATACAAATAGAAGATCTACTACCATTACTGCTAACACAACTGTAATATTACTAGTAGTAGTACTTAGTACAACTTACTACTACTACTAAAATTAAAACAATATTTTAATCGAACTGAACCCGTAAAAAGTTTAATGTTATAAATAAAAACCAAAAAATAATTGAAACTACCAAAACAGTCAGAAGTTTACTGCCTGATAGAAGGGAATTATTATTTGTATTTCCATCATCATCTTAATAAAAAGCCTATTTTTATTGCTTTAGGGTATTATATTATCTGAAATGCTATAAAATAAAGTTGCACATCATTGGAAAGCTCTCGGCAAGGGGAAACTTACTTAAAGAGCGAGCAAACTTATGGTAAAGGAGTTCCTATTAAATAAGACGTTAGGAAAAAGTAAATGTGAGAAAGAACAACGGGTTGAGAAGGCTCGGGTGTTGGGAAAGCGTAGGAAAAAAGTATACAAAGGCTAATCTTAGGGATTTACGATTTATTCTCGCAAAAAAAAGAGAAAGAAAGTGTAAAGAAAGAGGACTTAAGTTTAATAAAGATGAAAAGACTCATTATAACATGTAGGGGGGATTAGGGTATTATTTGCGATTTAGGAGTTGCTCTTGCTACTTCTTGGTAACTCTTTGGTTCTTTAGTTATTTATTTTACACTTTACTAGGTATATTCTTACCGTTATTATGTCTGGAACACCATGCCCTGTGGGAGTTGATGTTGGAGTCTTCTGGCTGACATGAGTTTTTTTTGGCCCAAGGAGCAAAGGTTGAGGCTGTTAATCCTGACCCTATTCCCGGCCCGCTTATCACTGAAGAGCATTCTGATGAATGAATCAAAAGTTTATTTTTTAAAGCTATGTTCTTAGCAGAAACTTTAAGGGAAGGATTGAATAAGTTTCATTGAATTGTATCGGGAAGATATTTTAATGAGAGCTATTCAGCTATTCTCTTCCCAACAATGTGGTAGTAGTAATAGAAAAGTGTTTTTTTAGAGCAAAATCCTCTACAGGAGCTGGTCTATTTGTGACTAAAGCTTATGTCTGATATAGTTTTACAATCTATAATGAAACTAATTCCGCATCTGTACGATTTTTGCTTTTTAATCTAGTTACCGTATTTCCGGAAATTACTCCCCCCCTATATTACCCCCCCCCCCCATGGAACAAAATCCCCCTATCCTTTCTATGTTAAAAATTAAAGTCGCCCTATTTTTTCAATTTTTGCTTTGAAAACTAACTCCCCGGGGGAGTAATTTCCAGAAATACGGTAGTTTTCGTTGCTTTCACCAAAGAAAGTTCAACTGCAAAGGGGTTTATTCTACTGCTTTCTTCTTGAAGCAATCTTTCTTCCCAAGTATTTTCAATTATACCGAAGGAAATAAAATTTAACTGTAGAGCTTCTTAGCAAACTGTCACTGTCAATATTGTATCTTTTTGTGTAATTTTTAAAGTTATGGTACATAGTTGAGTGATTCTCAGCTTTACAGGTTGAGTTTATTTCTTCCTAATGATTATAAATTGTTGAAGCATCAACTTGACTTTCATTATTAATCCAACGAAGCTTTCCTCTTTTTTCACTCTCCAAGTCGTTTAAAATGTAACTGAGACGATAAATCCTCTGTAATACTACTGAATGATATATGAACTTGGAAAGGTTTCTTTAAACTGACGGCTTCCCGTCTTAAGAGATTTATGCAAACGCTATGCAAATCCCCATATTAATACACATCATAAAAAGTCTCATTTTGTAAAGTGTTGCAGAGCTAGGTGAATGAAAGTGTACATACGGATTAAGTAAGGAAGTCACCAACCTTGACAGCCGAGGATTTCCAGACGAAGACTAGGATTCGTGTGCCACTCAAGAACATGAATCCTCACAAATCTGGCTGTAACGGGAAGGTCGAGCCAAATATTTCGGATGTGATGAGAATTTGTGTTCCCTCGAAAGGTCTGCCAATCGAAATAACATTAGTATTAGGATATAACAGGGAATTTTTTGATTCGTGGTCAAATTTACATGTTAAAAACATTTACAGATTAACTCGCGAAGGATAACAGACAGTATTTTTTAGCTTGATATTACCCATTATTCAAAGCTTCTTATCTTTACTATTGTGGTCGGGTAGAACCCTGCTGAATCAAATGTTTAGTGACTTTTACTGCAGTTGACTTTTTCTCTGCGCCTTTAGCTACATTTATTACATGTTAAAATGGCAGTAACATACAAGACCAGTGACAACTTGCATTAAGAGTGATCCTTTAAACCTAGATCTGTTTTTAATGGTTGCACGCCTTTTGCATGTACATTTGCTTTATTTCATTCTCCCTTATCTAACGGTGGTTGGGTCTAAGCAAACGACATGGACTTTAATAGTGACAGAGTACAAAACTTTCGTCGTCTGATGCAGGTTTTTTGCTTATTTTTTTGTAACTAAGATATGCTAGTAAATGATACAGAAACTGTGGTAAGTAAGCTGGAGGATTTGCTTTGAGAAATCAGTCTCACAATAAAGTGCCCATGGGTGCAAATAGGAAGTAGTCACTTTTTAGTTTATTGTGCAATTGTCATGCAAATCTTTCTCGAAGAAATGTGCATCTTCTTTATGGTATTGTGTGTACAGGAGTTAACAATAAAATTTATTTGCAGTACAAAATCTTGATTGCTAAAATGCAATGATTAATCTACCCTACCACTGCTATGCTGGATGAAACTTATAGTACACATTTTTTTTAGAAGAAAGCTGCCTATAAATCTGTATCCGAATGAGAACAAACTATACATTTATATCAGTCGTTTCATATTTAAATACAACGTTGACGAAATTTGAAGGTTTTTTGCAGTGGAAAATTACCTTTTTTGGAGTACGGATAGAAACAAAATATACAGAACTTTCATTTAGTACTTGCGCTACTAAGCTAGAAAGCTTACACTGTCAACTGTAGTACACTGTGAATGTAGTTCTCAAATAAGAATTTCCTAATGATTATAGTTGAGAAGATATTCAAATCTGCTTAGCCTTTAACCTGTTTTATCCTCATAAAAGTCAAAGGACACTCGAACGGTAACAAATCAAGTTTCATAAACAACCTCAACTCCTACATTTTGACGGCCTACGCAACTTAAAAATATGTCAAATATTTTTTTCCTCAGTAAATAGCCGTTTTTATCAAGTTTTATAAAGAGGTTATTTACGAAAGTTCCAAATTGCAATGCGTGTTTCTGTCTCCAATGAAAGTTGTAATGTATCTCCGTATGCATAATTCCTGACACAAATGACGGTTGATCTCGAGTTTTTCTTAGATTTTATCTACTAGATCCAGCTTATTATCTATGTTGCTGAGAAATGTTTCTTATTTTTCACCGCTTTCAAACGTACCCGTTTCTTTCCATAGACATCGTGTACAAACTCCCATTTGTAAGCATCTTGGCTGAAGGCCAAAGAGAAGGCGGTGACCCATTCCGGCTCATCTCCACGACCTTGGAGAAGTAACCCACTGACATATGTGGTCACCCCGAGATCAATAAGTATCCAGTGACTTTCACCTGGACCTGTGTTTTTTGCACACCATGCTTGACTTCCGGGCTGGTGCAGCCGGGCATATTTTACTTGACAGGTTGACTCATCGCTTACCGAACTTGCGGATAATTGCCAGTCTTCTATTTCACCGGTAATTAACCCCAACGGTTTGGAACAACCTGTTGGATGGAAAGAAACAAATAATCTTCTGCATACTACATATTAATAGAAAAGTAAACTAACCAATTTATTAATACTATTTTTTTCTATTTGCTCTGTTATAGCTCATTAGGAAAGACATGGGCTACTGAAATGCAATGCTTATCTCACTGTAGATAGGCAAAGATAAAGAATATCATTATTTTCTTACACTATTTTTTCAGCAAGTAGGTTTATGCTAGATATTCTGAGATTTCTTATGTAATTTAAGTTTTGATTGTATTTATCTAGTAATTTACTTTAAAACTTTAATGACTTCCGTACGCAAAGGTACTATTACTTATGTAATATATAAAAAAACTCTTGGTTATAAAAATTAAGGTTCAGGCATAAAAATGAGGACGTAAAAAGCTATTGTTATCCCGTTAGACATCACGGTGATTCTGGATTTTGTACACACAAAACACACAGTCAGTGAGTAAAAGACACAGGATGAATAAAACCTCAAGCAAGATTTTACACGCCATTTCCATTAGATTTTATCCCTTCATTTAGGACGGAAATTGCTTGCGGAAAAATTAAGGAAATCTCTCGCAAAATTGTTCCTTCCCTTCCACATTTCCTATGCTGTTTTAGGTACATGATAATCATCCGCTTTGGGTTTGAGCTAGAATCTACATGACTTTACCTAGACTAAAAGCATTCAAGCTTATAAAAATAGGTAGTCGTCTGTCTACAGTTTATTTTCATGATAATTATTATAATCTCCATTGTCATCAACATAAGCATCATCGCCTAAACAAGGGAGGATGGGCTGGCAAATCTTTGTCATTCTCTAAGAGATTTGTTTTTTAAACGAGGTATTAAACTACATCTTTACTTTTTACCCTCCTGCCTACCTTTCCTCGCCTGCCAACTTGTCATATAGTTGGAGTTTACGATTCATGATTTAGCCAGCTTGCCGAGTAAAAACTAGCAAGGAACCACCGACCGGTGATGAGAGTTTTCTCTGTAGACGGAAAGCAATATGCAAATTCAAAGAGCTTGTTTAAAGCTGGTAGGTGATAAATAATGGAGTGTCTCAACTGGGATTTCATCCATTTTATATTATGACGAGAATGTCTGAGTTCTTTTTGGTTGATACTCCTATTCTGATCCTTTGTAAGCTTCCAAGCTTACAAAGTATACTTTGGGTTGGGATGCATGCAAGGCAGGTTATATGATAGAGAATTTAGCCTGTTTGAACTCTACGCTTTTCAATTATATACTTTTATAAAAGTTGGAATGGTTATCACGGGGATGAAAATAAAGCAAGTGCACGTAAGTGATAACAGTTACTTGGTAAAAGTAAGGAAGGAAAGGCTACCCTTTAGACATGCAAGAACTCTCTCCTAGGACTTACTGTCAAGTCGACTGTCTGTGTGAAGCTGTAGAAATGCACAATTTATAAACACCCCTACTAAATCAACATAATTATGATATAAATGGTGAATATAAAATAACAGTTCTACCACCCTGTCGTCACTTGATCTTATTACGGGGTATGCATGATAAAGGGCGTAGTACATAAGCTGTAGCCAATTTGTCGCTCTTTAAATTTATAGGGGATTTTTAAACGTCAAATGTGGGAGGAAAAAGGGTATATATCTTTTCTGCATTAAAATTAATCTCCAAAATTGTAAGAACATGTACAAAAAACAGAATGTCTCTCAAACTTTAAGGGCGAACTTGATGAAAAGCTGCATTCTAGACAAGACAACTCTTATTGTTCTGCTCTTCGGGTGGCTGCAAGTTTGCAGAATGATCAATTGTTATTTTGATTTAAAGTTGGTTAAGGCTTAAAGTAAGAATATGATGAGTTTAACGATTTGCATGCATTTTTTAATATCCCTTGTGGGTGCTCGCTGGGCTAGTGGCAGTGGGTAAAGTCCATAAATGTGCTCAACTTTGCGGAATTTGACCAGCTCAGATCAGGAGACATAAGGTTCCATGCAATTAAACTCGTAAGACGAGGGCCTTCCAAATTGCATCTGCCTGGATACTAAAAAAAGTTGACCACATTCGTTAGTTTTCTTGTCGAGGGCCAGTCGTAATTTCCCATATAGAGGAATTTTACGAGGTTATAACTTTTTTCTATCATTCAGCAACCGATTATTGCAGGGGCACTAGGGAGGGACCTTTAATGTTCTACTGTGACCTGTGATAAAGCCATCGTTGACTTCTTTATTTTGAAGTAATTTCAGTTTAGAATTGTCTACCGCACTGTTTGTCCATACTATTCACACAGCTAATTTTAAAAGACAATTTTAAATATTACCAAAACATTTATTTGGAGTAATTCTTCCTCCAAACCTACCAAAGTATATTGTACGAAAATGTAGATTTCACCCTTCAAAAACCATACTATAATGAATAATTTTACAAATTGATCGTAAGTAGGATTAATTTATACCTTAGTTTATGCACACATATAGTGGAATTTTGCCACTGATTCTAATGTAGATATAAAGCTTGATAAAATCTCTAAACTTGATTAAATTATTAAATAGCTGCTCCCCAACCACACCTTGCTTGATACTCCTTACTGTGATAATTATTAGTTTAGCCTGCTCATCCGATTTTATGAAGATGAGATTAATAGTCTGATTTATTTTTAATTAGAGCCCCAGTTCACGAAATGTGTAGCAAACATGCGGCATTTGCCAGCTTAATTGGTTCAATCACCGAATTGAATAGCACACATCACTAAAATGGAAAACAGCACTTTCTTCTTGTCATATCTAAAGCACATCCTCCTGTTTCTCGCTATTTGAAACCGTATCCAAATCCGACTACAATCTTGGCATACGATATTATTTACAAGGGTAGTAGATTTCTCATAAAACAATAGTGAATAACTCAATTAACATCACTTTACTGTAGCCTCAAGCGATGACTCGATTAACAGCTATTAAACCTGTCTGCATCATTTGTGGCTGTTCGTATTACGAGAGTATTACTTTCTAGTAGTATTTTTATGCTTTAAAACCTACTTGCAATCTTGATATAAAGAAACGATAAATATTTTATATGGTATCAGAGCTAATGCTTTACCCATTGTTGTAAATATCGTTTAGAGCATGGGATAGTTTTGATTTTTCTCATATTTAATTCACTTTAATTGGGAGTGGGAGGTTGTTTTTTTATTTTCTTTAAAGAACTCTTAGGATGAACTTTCTCAGACTGAAGTAATTTTTCAGAACTACATCCCAATCTTCCTAGGAAAGACGTTTTATGCTAAAGGTTTTTCTTATTCTAAGCATTTAAACCCTAACTCCACATTTTATTTTATTAGAGAATTAGACAATCCAAAACCCAGGAAAAGTATCAAATATCATACCTTAGGAATCCAGTGATGCCTGTCAAAAAACTCTAATTGAAAAAAACACTCGCATTCCATGAACTATTTTATGCATGCCTTTCCTAAAAAATTAAACTCTTTCCATTAAATCCATACTTAGCCAGGCCAAGCCAGTCTCCGGACCAAAATCTTGTACGACTTAACCTAAAAGCATAAAAAGTTGTCTTAAACCCTTCAGCATACACACTAAGAAAAACCTTAGAAATCTGCGTTTCATACCATAAGTTGCTAATACACTTGCTTTATGCATGAGTGACTGCAGTCATCATGATGAGGATTAAGTTACAAAATCCCAACCACGCTGGTTTGCTTATGGAACTGGATAAAAATGAACCTAACCCTGGAGGATCAAAGTATTCCCAATTGTTTACATCTGGTTTTGATGCACGGGATTAGGCAAGTATGTTGACTGACTTGTAAAACATCTCGAAAAACCTGCAACATACTTTATTTTATGGCAGTAGAAAGTAAAAGTTACTACATGCGTCTCCCTCGATGTCGATTTTTTCTTTCAATCATGAATTCCACATCATTAGATCAAATCTTGGTATATGTTTTCCATGCAGAGTAAAACTCTTGTTTACAGCCATTTTCTACGTTACAGTTTAATCCTAAAAAAGTATTGCAAATCCAGTGACGACGGGTATTTCTCTCGTAGAAATAGAAATAATTTAGTCCCTCGAGAGCAGAAAAGTAGGCTTAGCCGTGAAATAATTTAATCATAAAATCTTTTTAGACATGGGCAAACTTCAGCTTTAGTTTTTTATTGTTTTTACTGTATTTGTATTCGTGAGTCTGACTGTCGTGACTAGGTTGAAGATGCTTCTTAGAGGATCCTAACATTGGGGTTTTTCAGCATTTCTCAGTGCTTTCCTAACTCTTGATAAAGATTCCGGAAATCCGGTGAAATCTTGGCGTGCTTATGGTTGTTGTAAAAGTAAACTGAGGAAATAGTCTATCGTACTTTAGTAGTTTAGTAGTGGTCTCCTATCTTTTTCACACGTTGCGTTTTACCTCGATTGGGAATTATATAAGCTATAAATTTTTGCGTACCACGCACTAGACAACGAAGGGCAACTTTCCGGTTCCGGAGTGGTTAGATTACAGGGTAATAAATGACTGATCTTGAGTTGTAAATCATTTTGTTGCTGATGCGGACATAAAGATGGGATATTTGATGTGGTTCTTTCCAAGTGTTATGGCTTTGCACGCAATTTTTTATGCCTATTTTAAAGTTTTCATTACAATTTGGGTATGTTTGTTCAACGAGACTTTGGGCACCTGTCGGTAATGGTAAAAAACCGAAACGTGCGTTATTGTCGGACAATTTTAATGTTTCTTTAATCAAAGGAATTTAGAGAATGACTTAGATTTTAATGAGTTAAGGCTCATTTCATGATTGGATTTGGATTGGATCGGTTTAATAAAAATAGAGAAATGATTCACAACTCACCAGGCTCATATAGGCTGACCAAAGAAATACTCGTGGCCACCAGGAGGAAGGATGTAAATGTCATGTAGTTTTTTGAGATGACCATCATTCCCATCTTCATCTTTCCCAATTCTTCTGGGTTTACTTTCTTAAGTTACGACTTCTAATACTTTTAAAGGTCGAATCTTCTATTAGGATAGAAGCAGGGTTGGTTTCGTTGTTGGCTTTTGTGTTCGATCATAACAGGAATCGGATGAAAAATATCCAACGTCTGTCTCACAGCTATTACCCTTCATACTTGGCTATGCATGTGAGTTTTCTTGTTTGTTGTGGAATGCAGTTAAGTAAAAATGGTCAAGCGATGAATGCATCATCGTCATTTTTGGCCATCCAGTAAAAGCAGTGACTAAGGATTTTTTATCCCTTCCATTTCTGGCCATCTCTTTAGAGTTTGGAAAGGAAAACCCCCCTTTTTAGAGAAAGGGATTAATAAAACCATATCAGTCATCGAATAATATCTTTTAAGACTATGAATAATAATTTTATGTCATTCTTCATCAAGCAAGAGGTGAGTTTGGGTGGTCAACGACTGATGCAAAAGATTAAAAAAGGTATTAAGAATCAATCAAGCAGCTCAATTAAGGTGATCTCGGTAGGTGGTTTGGTGATTAGTACAATACAAAGAGGTATTTGCAGCAGCAGGTTTATTAAATGATTCATTTACAACATTGTGCGAATAGTCAGAAGGAAGCATTAATTAATTTTGCATGCATTTAAGAAGGCATATTCCATTATGCAGGTTTAGTCGTTTCGTTCAAGTTGATTCTTGCGTGGGTGTCTGGCTAAGATGCACTAGATAGAAGATTACTATCTATGAATTGCTTTGTGTTCTACAGCTTCATCTTAGACTATCTTAGATTATTATCGTATTGTATAATTAGATAAGCACCATGTGGCTGCTGCTGTTGTCGTATTTTATTTAGTATGAATCTTCTCCAACCGTCATAATGTCTTCTTTGGTGCGGTACGATTCATTAGAATAATAATAAACATAATTATGACTTTCTTTAGTCAAGTGGCCAAATATACTGAGATATATCGTGATAAAGAAGATGGTTAAGATGTTTTCTCTGCGGATGTTTCTGCTTAACTTCCAATGTACAATCGGGCACAAGATGCAAGTTTCATAAGCTGAATGTATTATTTTTCACTGTATTATGTCAGGTAAAAGTACGAGAATAATTTTAGTTTTTGATCAAATCCTAATTCAATGGAAACTAAAGGAGACAACATTGCACTGTGACTGTGTATTTCTTTACTATTATAATATAGATTTTTTACTTCAAAAGAGAGACGACCTTTCGTATGTGTAGAGAATGCGGGTATGAAAGGAGATTAGTACCTCAGACCATCTCGTCTATCAGTGTCAAGTTACCAGTACCACACTTCTCAAAATTAAATTATTCTCTGATGAAAAAGCAAGTTATCTAAAAAGACAGCCCGCCCGAGCAGCGAATAACTGAGGCGTATTCTTCTGGAAATATTTGGTGTCAAATGACAATACTTGAGCAAAATTATACCTAATATGAAAAATACAATGTGGAAACCCCCATAAAACATACTACAGAGTATTAGTATCCATCATGCTATGTAGGGATAACTTTCTCTATCACTTAACATGATACTCCGTGTAGACATATTCGCTATATTTATAGCTTTCACCAGAACTAGATTAGATAATTTAATAATACCCCCGGAGACAGTATTTACTAAGCTTAATGCCCAAGTTACTGTTGTGGGAATAGTGTTGGGCTTCTACTAAAAAAGTAGCAATAAAGTTATACCCAAACCCAACCTCAGTATAAAATCCGCCCATAAAAAAGGATACACGATCCAATAATCCAATAAAGAACAAAACAATACTCTCTCTCTTTCTTTACCACAATCATCTCTGTCATCCACACCTTTAGCAGTTTAGTCTAGCAGTCTGCAGGGTATTAGATAAATGAGCTCAGACACCCGGACACTGAAACCTTGCATTGATGGTTTCACAACATATAACTTAAACTCTTTACTATAGAAGCAATAAAATACATTTATAAAGAACATCTACCTCTGCGGAAGCGAACGAAACGGAAAATGCAAATTGGTTTTAGGTGTCAAAAGATATCCCACGGCATCCTGTCTTTCCCTTTCTCTGTCTCATTCATGCAACAGCAATAACTCTAACGCTTTAGTCTATTTAGTTTAGTTTTTGTTGGGGGAAATGCATCTAAATAATGTTTGTTGAATACAAATAGTAGTAGTAGTAGATGACAGTTTTGAAGCAAAACTAAGACTTTTTGAAGCAATTAGTCTAGCTACCGGGCTGTATTGTAGCCATATATGGGGC